>JAEMTY010000399.1:0-25000 GCA_020423425.1 Chrysopa pallens
TAAAAAATAGTTGACATTTCTATTTTTGATATTAATTTTACTTTAATTTATATTTATTATGGTTTTCTTTTTGTTTTCCAACATGTTTACCGGTACAGAAAATAGGGCAACAATAAATTTTAAAAGTACTAAGTAATGCTCTTAATTTTTACTATCTGCAGAATAAGTACTTATTTTTCCTTTAAAAGAAGGAAATCTGAAAAAAAATTCTGCACCCTTATGATAACAGAAATAGGTACTATCATTCAAATCAAAGCAACGAGACTATGAGCGAACCACAAACCAATGACCTGTATGAAATTTATGATTGAACGATAGATTTATCACATTTTGTGGTCTTCACATGAAAGAAATTAAAGCAAGCCATAAAGTGGAATGAAACTCGTATTCCAGTTAACTATGAACATAATTGAATTCTTGTTAACTATGAACATAACTGAAATCTTCATAACTGAAGATTTTACAATTTTATTTTTATACACTTCATCGGTTTATGTTTCTCACAATCGCTAATGATTACAATATTCAATAAAAAAATTAATATATAATTTGAATATTTTTGTCGGTAATTATTGTAAATGAAAATACATCCAGTACTAGTTAATTCAATTTAGTGGAATATTCGAAAAGCATAAAATAATGTACAACGAAAATTATGCTCAACAGCTAATAACAAAAAATAAACTTGAAAACTTTAGAAACTAATAACAAATGACTGAAAACAATAAAAGAAAGTAGTTTCTACATAGAAATAAAATTAAAGTATAATCTTCAACAAATATTTTTATAACATGAATTTTGTGTTTTAATTTATTAAAAAGCATTCACTTTTACCCAGATAACTTTCTAGGAAGCCACATGATATGTTAACTTATAATTTATTCATAGATACTATACCAAATAGAAAAACAATTTGAATTTGGTCAAAATGACCTAATGGCTGTATTCAAATGTTTACGTGAAAAATCATTAAGAATTTGTAATAAATTTGATAAGAAAAACTTCGAATTTGTTAATGAGACCACTTATTTTTGAATACAACCATTATGATTACATGAAACGTATTTTAATAAATAGAGAATTTAAGAAAAATTATCATTCGAAACATTCATAATCAATCTCCTTAATAAGTAAGACTTTTTCAGCATACAAAAATATAAATTTACATTTTCCAACAATATACAAACATTTTTCAATATTTCATGTTTCAAATTATAATTTAACTTTCGATATTTTATTATTTGAGTTTATTATTAAAACCTACTTTTAAATTTTAGACAGATTGGCGCAACGTTGTGGTATCAATTCCATATAACTTTATTTTGAAAATTAACTGTTTTAAATTGTTTCACATGCGTATATTGCAAATGAATGCTCTCAAGCGAATAAGAAATCGTGTAATTGAAAATCGAAAGCAAATAAACTGAAAGAAGTTTAAACTTATTTAACTTTGTTTTAACTTATATGCTGAAAGTATGAAAAAGAGCTCAACAAATCATTTCATAAAAAAACTGATAAATCAATTATAAATTTTAATTCTTATTATGATAATTATTTTTGGAGAATATAAGTATAAGAATTTGTTTTCTTTTGGAATATATTCAAGAAAGAACATTTCAAGTAAAATCGTGATAGAACGTGAAAAAAAGAAGAAAGAATAAAATTTCTACTTGGGTCAGTATTAATCCAATGTACATACACCTTAAAGTAATTTGTGGAAATACTTTGTGCAAACAATTTGATTATGTATGAAATGAACAATTTCATTATGTTATTTAGACAACAGAAACATTAATATGGTTCCAGTTCAAATTTTTTCGTAGTATGCAAACTTTAAAAACTGTGGTATAAAACTAAATTCCTTTAATTTATTTGCACATGCATGAATGATGTTTCGCAAAGTGTACATATATAAATATTTGTCCAACATTAATATTATTTTTACAAATAACAGGATTTTGCACCAATGATTTGATTTAAACTTCATACACTTAATAATTAATAAAACAATAGCTAAAACAGTTATAAAGAAATTGAACCATAACTTTAATTTTGCTCCGTAGATTTTAATTAATTTTTTTAATCTTATATTTAAACATTTTAATGATTCAATAGACAATAAATTTAGTTCAGTTCAAAAACTGTAATGAACAATTTGTATTATATTTCGATTTTCTATAGGAAAAATTTTATTTAAAAACAAAATTATGACGGTTAATTTGTAATATTTTGTAAAATTGGTCCAAACAGTGACGCAAACAAACACAAAAATGATAATTATATTTGAGTTCTGATAATGTTCTAACTATACACACATTCAGTTATTTATATCTTAGAAATAACTCTACTTTTTTTAAGTTTGTATATTATGAACATAATATATATAAAAAATGATGAATTTTTGAGATACGAATTTAACGAATGATTGATGAAATTTTTTTCTTTAAATAAGAACGATAAATGGCATAATTAAAATAAAACACAGCCCGATGATAGACGCAAAATGTGGAATTCATTACTTTATTTAAAAAAAATATATTGTTTGTGCTACTAACATTAGAGAGCGCCTACATTTTTTTCACTGTTTTTGTTTTTATTTTATTTTTTATTTTTGTTAACATCTATTACTATGTTAAATTGATGTTAACACTTTTAACAACAATGTTAATTCGAGCGAAACTTTATTAATGATATACCAAATCATTTGTTATAGTTTTTTATGGATATTAAAATAAACGAAAGGATTTTCTGATAAATAAGTCAATCAAACCATCAAATTACAATTATATAAAATTTTAATTGGCATTCTATTAGAAAAATTCAAGATAACGATTTAAAAAAAAAATGGCGTTGAAACTGTTGACCAATCTTTGTTTGTGGCTGCTCTGTTATTCGCTTTGACCCTTCATAATGAGTTTAACGCAGTTTTGTGTATCGAGTCACAAGTTTTATCAAGAAAAGGGAATTCGAGAAATATAAAGCGTTCTCAAGCAAAAAACAAAGGCAACCTCCGATCTGAAAGACCTATATCAATAACCGAAGTAAACATTAAGAAAAAGGAAAAAATTGAAGAAATTGTGTTTAAACTATCCGGCTTGGGATTACGATCTGCTAGTATGCCCAAGATGAGAAATGCATCGGAGAACAATCTTCCTATTCTTCAAATTTAGTCCCGATATTTTGTTCCCCGAAAATAAAATTAGCGTCAAATCCGTTTTGAGTTATTTGAATCAAAACAACATATTTATTCCAAGAACTGAATGGTATAGAGAAAATCAATTGAAAAAAACATCGATTAAAATATTTTGTGAAATCACCTGTGATTTCATAGCGATGTATAAAACTATCCTTTTGTATACAAATTCAAGTAAATTAAAATTTAATAAACGAATTAAAAAATTTGATGTGTAAATAATGACATAAAACGCAAAAAAATCTGCTGATAATTGAATAGATCAACATTAATGTTATAAGTATTAACATTAATTTTAAATTACGTTAGTAAACGATGTAAAAAATAAATTATTATTTTTTATTCTTTTTTTATATATTTTTTTTTTCTCTAATACGTTTACGATGATATAAAAATAAATTTGCGATAAAAAAGCAAAAATAAAATCATCGTGAGTTACATTTTATTTGTAAATATGATTTTTCGATAATGATCAAAAAATGCTTTAAATACGATGGCATTTCTGATGTTTTTATAATTTTTAAATACATAAATATTATGTAATAATTTATAATTATTCCAATCAAAAAAACATTTATTTGTCAGACTGTTTGGTATGATTGGAAGAAAATGTTAAATGTATGTTACTATATAAATAGAAAAAGCATCTTTGTAACTAAAATATCACTGCATAGCTACCTGCGAAAAAATCTCTTCCTCTACTTTCAGAAAATTTCTAAGTAGCTCACCAACAAAATTAAGTATGTGTAGCCATGCTTTTTTTCATTTATTTCTCAAAAAAATATCATTCACATTATCTGTGAACATTTTATGGATTCTACTCTTTTTCACAATCAAAAAATACATTACTTGATCGATCACTGCTTCGGCTACTATCGTCATTTGAATTTTTAACATCATCAACAGTTATATCGTTACATATTAATGGCTGTAAAACTGTTCGTAAATTAGCAAATAAATTCGGGAACGTTGTTTCTTGTTGATTTAAGAATGCACGCATTTCAGTTTTTTCTTTTATTGGCGAGTGTAGAATTTTTTTAGATTTATCAATAATTATTGATATATTTCGACTTTCCACAAATTGACGAATTGATTCCTCTCGTACATAAATTAATGGTCGTATTATACGTAAATTTTGGTCTCTGTAAATAAAAAAATAAAATATTATAAATTTAAAAAAGTTAAAGTAATGCATTTTAAACTTCATTAAACAGGTTAATTTATCAACTCCATAAAAATATTGTTTTTAACTTCCATAGTAGAAAAAAACTAATAATCAGAAACATCTATCATCTTAAGTGATCTTGAAATTGATTTTAGAATTCATACTCAAAAGTCAATAGGAGTTTGTAATTATAAAAAGATGTAAGATCGCTTTGATTTAATCTTCTTAGAAAATAACAAAAAAAATATTTAAAAAAAAAAATTATTTTTACTTACTTTACAATACTTAAAGCTTTCATTGTTTGTAGTTTACCATTTTGGAAAATTGATTTTACAAATTCTTCAGCCAAATCATCTAAATGATGTCCTAAAGCCAAAACATTAAAACTTTCTTTTTTCGCTAAAGTGTATAGTTGTGCTTGTAATTTGGAATTTATGAATGCGGAATCGTCAAGAGTTGAGGAATATTGTGCCGTTGTATCATCGGTAGATTCAGAAATACCTGAAAAAATTAAAATCAATATTAAATGAATCTTTTGAGTAAAAATGCGCGAAAATTATTTTGGCTCTGGTATATAATTATTTAATATCTAGGCCTCTATTCATTATCGTATGGATGGGTGAAAAATCAAGAAATAACATTAAAAGAATAATTAAATCCAAATTAACCGATGTATCGTCGGTTCCAAAATTTACTACAGTAATTTTCACACATCGTTCAATCAAATTTAAGCCGTAGTTTCATAGTTTCGAAATTTAACAATGAAAAAGTAGTTTAAATTCTGTATATACAGTTTTTATTTATTTACTTACTTTGATTTTGATTTTCTTCGTCTAATTGATAATATTTGATATTTAGTGATTCTAAATATGAAACTAACGTCGTGGTGTCGTATAAGGCCTTTGAATGAAACATTGCAGTAGCACCAATCGTGAAATCAATGCCTTTATTTTGTAAATAATACTGATATTGGAGTAGTGTATGTAATAATGTTAACGAACTAATATCACCAGTTACACAAATTAATACTTTATCTCCATGAAGTAACATATCAAATTCATTGGTAGCCTAAAAATAAAAATTTAATAATAAATAAAAATTGTGTTTTAAATTAAAAAAAAAAAAAAAAAAGAAAATATAATGGCATATTAATCCTACTAAATCAAGGATTAAGGATATGAGCACGTCTAAGTATGAATATCGACTTGTAAGTTAACTTAAAAAAATCATCATAAACGATCAGCAAATTTAAAAATTTGATCAGGCTTTGTTTCTTCGTAAAAATGTATGATGTTTATATGTTTCATTTACAGAGGAGCCTGATGAAGTTGAAATAATAAACAGTGAAACGTTGCAAATTCAATGCTAGTTGATTAGCACTATCAATAATTGATCCTAATTGTCTTCTTACCACACCACATAGTTTGGTGGATATTCATATTTTGAGGTGTTTATATCCTGGAGCCCTGTAATAATCTTATTCAATGTTATAAAAAATGATTTGAATTTTTATTTCTGTTCAAATATAATTATTAACTTTCAAACATACTTCTAAAACTGGTTTCCATATATTTTTCGGTGGAGTATACCAAGCTTTTTTATCGTCTGGAGAATCAAATTTAAGCCGTTCATCAATTTGTTGTGCTAAATCATTAGTTGAATCTTTAGTCTCTTGAATATCACTACCAACAGGCCGCTGCAAATAAAACGTTCTTGGACTAGGAAATACACCGTTGTTTTTACGTAATCGTCGACATGTCGATGATTCCGAACTACTACGTTGTTTATGATCCGGATTAATGTTTGTTTGTGATAAAACCGAATCCTGTTCTTGGAAAGATAAATTTATACCACTATCTTGAGAGCTGACACTATTAATTGTAGGCCAAACATGTGGATGTACTTTAATATCTAAATCTAAACTAGAATGATCATCACTTAATTTTGAACTACTGTGTGATTTATTTAATGGATTAACAATTGATTCAGTTGATAAATTATCATTTTCTTGACTTGTTCTACTATGCTTTGGTATAGCGCCGGTGGAATGTTGTAAGCGCTCTAAACTAAATCTATTTTGTCTAGATGGATTATCAAGTTGAATATCAACAGCGCTAACCATTTCACGAATTTCAGATTTTACTTCACTTGCCATTTCTTTTGAAACACCTACTAAGTATTCGGCAACGTCATTGGCTGATACAGAATCTCCACGACTTTCATCGCTAGAGCTGTTATGTCTTTCGGCCATAAATGGTAAACTACTCATATCTATGGAGTCTGTATTTTCTAACACATCTTCAACACGAGAAATTACGCCCCTGATTTCAGATTTGATTTCTGTAGCCAATTCTTTTGTCACTTCTTTTAAATATGCTTGAAGATTATCAGTATTATGGCGCGATAAAGCTAAGTTCGGTGACGCACGACCAACAATACTACAATCACTTCCAGATCCACTTGATCCACTTGTGTGAGTAATACTATTTTGTGGAGACATAACAACTTCTTGTTCGAATGCAATTAAATCATTATGACTAACATAATGCCCATTTCTTATAACAACCCCACCAATGCGTGTAGGATTTTGTTGAGGACTTAGTGATGGTGGAGATGAATTTTCAGAACCTAAACTGTAACATCGATTTCGTGCAAACAGTGGAGAATTTATTTCAGCTACTTTTTTCAATTTTGGAGAAGCAGCTATTGTAACAGCTCCACCGACGGCAAATTGAACGGGTTGCACAATTCGAGAACTGTCATCATGAGTCATATATTGAACGAATCCTGTAGGTGTTGATGGCGGCATGGGATAGTAAAATGGGGATTTGTCATCCATTACAGGTAAACTAAAATGCCTTGGTGATCCGTATGGAGTTGCGTTATGAGTTCGCTTTGGAGTATGTTCCGTAAAACTGTGTCGTGAGCCAAAATATGTAACAGGTTGAAAAGGTACATCATGTTTTACATTCTGTGAATTACCAAGTAATAAATCTTGCGCTTCACTTGGTAGCATAAACCAACGTAATTTTTCGGTTTGAGCATCTAAAATTAAACATTGTTCAGAAACTGGATGTTTTTGAGCCATTTTTCGAGCACGATTAAAAATATTTCTCGCTGTCTGTAAGCAATCAGAATAACTTTGTGGGAATGTTCCAGGTCCCGATATTCTTCGTTCATTTGTAACCATTTTTCCGTCGGTATAACGAATGGACGATAACCATTTACGATCTTTACACATCATATTAGTATGATGACGCCATTCACCGGTTTCTTGACTTAAAACATATTGCGGTAATAATTTCCAACCTTCGGTTGCAACCATTTTGATAGCTTCCATTACATATGTAACTTCTGGCTCTGACATACAATATGGCAAACTAATTCTTGTAAATCCTGGACGCAGTACTTCCAAATTTGAATGTTTTGAAATGTATCTCGTTTGTAGCTGTTCTGAAACTCTAAAATTAAAAACAGCCATAAATAAAACATAAAAATTTAAATTAATGCGTATATTACCTATCTTCTGTTAAAATGCCTTCGTATTCTGCAGCGAGATCATCGTCAATTCCTAATAAATCTTGGGCATAGGGCCCAGCACAAGCACATCCAGCACGTCCTTGGATTCCAAATACATCATTTAGCACAGCACAAACAAAATTATGATGTAAAAATGTTCCACGAGGATGACGTACCATAAACGAGAAAATCGGCAAACGTTTTTGTATTTGACAACCACTTCCCAATAGTAATATTTCGGGAATTGTACGAATATGTGCCAACACATTTCTGTAAAAATAAATTACATAAAAATTTAAATTATCTTCAAGCATGAGAAAAAATTTGTTTCCAAAATTATAGTATATTTCTATTGAGTTGCGACACTCATTTTGTAACAGGTAGCCGCTTGTTTTATTTTTTAAATGGAAAAATTATATTCAAAACAGAAGGTAGGACGTAAATGTCTTCTAAATTCTTAATTTCCTTAGTATTTAATTCGATTTCGAAACAGAATGTAGGACGTAATTCTAAATTCTTAATTTCCTTAGTATTTAATTCGATTTTGTTCTCAAAAATGGAAACGCATTTTTGGACGGACAAGTAATGGTGAATGTGATTTTAAGGTTGTCAATATATGTTTTTTAAATTTCATTTCCTCTTTTATATGCAGTTTAATGTCTGCGATTATCCAAGTTATTAAGTGTTTATTAAATCATAAATTCAAGCAGCCACTATAATTACAATTAAATTGGAAGGGCGTTATGTTTGAAGGTTTTAAACAATGTAAAGACATTATTATAAAAATAAGTATTAAATACACATACAATTTTGAAATGAAAATTTGGTGTGGAATTCTCCATATTAACTCTATATACAGGCGAATATCTTGAACTAATTTGAATTTTGGAAAATGAAGGATAAATATATGGAAAATATGGTGATATTTACATCGACCTGATGCTTCGCTTTAACCGAGTGTTTTTACTTGATTACATAATTGAATGATAGGGTAGTCCAAGCGGAAATTTTAGGATTTATTATTACTATATATTACTATAGCTCTTCAGATTAAGATATGGTAGATTGATTACGTACTACCATTTTCTAACCGGTCAATTTGAGCGTGACGCAGATGGAATATCATTTTTGCAAATTTGTGACCTTTCCATTTTCTTTCGTCACGCTCATATCGTTAGATTAGATTCTTTACTATTCTATTCGGCTACCGTTTAAGCGCGGCACCAAATACAGAGCTAAGATTTGGTGGAGGTACTCAACAACGAGTAAGTATCCTCCATATTTTAATCTGACGCGCTCGTGTTAATCCAAAAATTCCCGCTTTGGCTCCCCTACCAAGATGACTGATAGACACGGTCAAGACTATAAAAACCTGTGGTCATGTAATTATTATGGTGGTTTCGGGAACAATAGTAAAACATATCAATCATAAAAAACAAATTCAGACTTCAAACAATTCGATCCCTAAGTCTGATTTGTGTTCAATTTGCTGGCCCGCAAATTTATTCAAAATCAGATCGTTAAAGGGTATTATAACTTAACTCATCTCGATTATAGAAAACAAATCTTGGTAGAATTGAGAGATTACCTCCCAAAACTATGATCCGAGACTTAAAATAAGTACTGAGATAGGAATAAAACAATCATAAAAGGCAAATAATTATTGAGCACTCAATGAGAAATTTTCTAATCGACTTGAAAGAAAAAACAAAATATGGAAGCAAAAAAATTATTCACTTTTAAGAACGTTATAATTTCTACACACAGAGGTAAAAAAATTATTATTTTTTTTTTAAATTTATGTAGCAATTAAATTATTTTTGCAATTTTATTCTCCTCCGCCCGTCGCAAAGAAGATAATAATTTTGTAAAAATAATAAAAAATAATTGTAGGTTTGATATGCAAATGAAGGATATGCAATATTCTTGTAAAGAGATGATCGCCTTGATATGTCTGCATTTTCGGAATTTATGCTTTTTGATTTTTTTTTTAGCTGGCATTGCTTTAATATTATGTTAGACAATATTATTGTTGATAAATTTATCGATGTTGACCCTGGCATCAATTTTAAAAAGAAAAAAAGCAATATTTGCAATGAAATATGACACATGATGGGGTTGTAACATTTTTTTTTCCGTATATTTTAAATGTGCATGTTAATTTCTAAATTAAAATATTTCCTACAAGAAAATAGAAAGTAATTGTAAATGAATTTGTTAATAAAAAAAAATATTTTAAAAACCTTGCAACGAGAAAATTAAATTTTGTTGTTGTTAACTTTCATTTCCGTTATAATAAACAAAATTATAAATAGAATTGTTTAAATTTATGAATTTTAGAAGTGTGTTTGTCGTATGTCTTACGGGTCAATAGAAAAGTCAATCGTTTTATCACCGATTTACACTATAAATTGAAAGGTTAATATATGCGCCACACAAATTAACCCGTAAATATGATTTTTAACCGACGTTTTTGTTACCTTAATTCACTTTCATAAACCAAAAATTGTTTTTTATTAGGATGTACTTCCAGATTAGTTCCATAAAAAATAAAAATAAACAAGATAACACAAAAATTAAATTTGAAAAAAGAACCATCTATAAAAAGTACAAAATAATTTTAAATTAAATACTTCTATGAATAATGGACTTGTGAACCATTATCTTTCAAAGTTGGCTTCAATCATTTTCTTAGCTAAAAATTGATTCGTTGACTTCGAAAGGTATTTAATTATAGAAGGCCACAAGAGAATTAACAATAGAAGTTTTTGATTTAAAATTAATTTTTACGTTTTACATCATATTTTTCTAAGTTAATTTTTTGGTTTTCAAACATCTATTTGTAATAATTTTTTTTTAATTTTGAATATATTTTTGCCATTCATAATCTATAAACAAATTTCATTTTATTTTTCGTCGCTATTAAAATCCCTATAAATCGCGGAAGATGTGTGAAACATTTCTCTTCGTTTGGTCAATTAAAAGCTCCGTACTGAGTTACTAGTAACCAAAAATTATCGGGATCTATCCAAAAAATTTTCATGTGCCAGTCTTATTTTTCTCAAATTTTGTGTTAAGGTCTGAATTGAATTTCGTGTGTTTGGCTAAAAATGATAAATTAGTTTTACTCAAAAAAATTCATCAATTCATTTCAATTCTTTATACATTCTTTTTTTTAAACAATACATAATTGTACAGAATAAGTCAAAAATAGGATGGGGCATATGAAGGGAAGAGAAAGGTATGCAGCTATGGCTGACTTTATAAGGAACTATCCCAGTATTCACTTTGTGCAAACCATATAAAACCATTGGTAAGGATAGTCGGCACCCAATACTAATGATCAAATGTCTTCGAATATCACTGAGGAAGTGAATCGGTTCAGGATGTGGAATACACTTGATACTTAGATGAAGTACATTTAAATAAAAGATTTAAATAAAAGCTGCAAAATTACAGCAAAGTAAAAAAAAGTTAAGTTTCCCAGTTGAATAGATGCAATATCAAAAACCAAAGACAAATTCATCATTCAAAATTCAATGTCGTTCAAATAATTTTATCAGGTATTCATCGGCATATTTTATTCCAAAAAAAAAATTGTACTTTGGAATAATTGTTTGAATTAAGATAAACAATATTAATGACTGAAGGAAAAATTTTGTGTTAAATTGGGGATCTACGAAATACCTGAGAATAGGATAATTGCTGATAGTTTGTGTTTAAATGCATTCCTTTGGGAAATATCTAGTTATGCACATGGTACTTGCCTGCTTTCATGTACTATGTGCAGGAAAAGTGGAAGATATTTCCCAGAATAAAGTCAAAATTTATGAAAATTATAACGAGCTTTTTAAATTTTTGTAACAAATAATTATCATATGAATGTTTTTTAAACATACCTTGAAATTTTTTCTGCTTTTGACATAATCGAAGTTGTACCAACAGTTTCTTTTAATTGTACAGCCAAAGCTGCGCGAATTGATTCAACAACAGCAGCTGTTGCACCTTCTTGACGTAGCTCAGTATCCTAGAATCATTAACGAATACAAAAAATTCTTTTAAAAAACATAAATACATCAAGATCGATAACAAATTACATAAACTAAATACAAATATCACGAACATCCATTTAGAAAAATAAAAAAAACCATAAAAATAAAAAACAAATTTTACTTTTAATTATTTTTTTTAAGTAATTAATATTTTTCTTACTACATACTTTTTTATGTCACATTTTATATTTTTTAAGTTGCTAAAAAAGAAAATTTATTATTAGCTTCACAGGTTGAAATATCGTTGTGACAGAGAATTGAAAAAATACAAATTAAAAAAAATTTAAGTATCGAAAAGATTTATGATAAAAACAATTGGAAGAAATTTATGGCATTTTTATAGAGAGTTATATAAAAAAATATGTACTGAAATTATTGTTTAAATTTACTAATAAGAGTTGTCGTAGCCAAACAAGGAATTCTCTTAATTTTATCATCATCGAAATGTGTCAAACCTTTGACAGCTAAAAATAAATATCAATAAATAAGAAGTGAATTTTATATTTACAGACACTATCTCTATACAATGCATGGAGTTATAGCTACTTCAAACCTAAATGAGACTGCTGAAGTGAGAGAAAGATATATAATGAAATGTACCCTGTCTTTTACGTGGTTTTATTTCCGATTATAAAACCCATGTCTCTGAATTAATATTAAAACAAATGTATAAAAAACAATCGCTTCAGGTCACCCACAAGTTTTTGGCCAAACGTTATTGCAATGTATTGCGACAATTTACACGGAATATAAATATCAATTCCATGAACGCTTGATCAACTGTTTTTCTTGTCGTCTAATTAGGCGTCTGAACACATTCAAAATATTGATTGACAATTGTAGTAGATAAAATAACAAGCAAGAAAACGCGGTAATATACACGGCATATAAAATTTCTGACTGAAGATGGACTCCAGTGATTTATACATATATTATTCTCAGAAGATGGCTAGACCTGAGATAGTTTGCAGTTATTCAAAACATCTACCTTTATGAGTGTAATTTAAGTTGTTAAATAAAACTTTACAACGAAATTGAACAGTGGAAGTTCCGAATATAATTACGCTCGAACTATTCCTTTGATTACATACAATATTGGAAATTGTTTACGAATCGGTAAAGAAAATTCCTTCTTTGAATACAACTTCATTCTAAGAAACTAATCAAGAAAAAGTATAAATTAACATATTATATATTTTTCTTACCTGGACATATTGTTCCATGCTAGTAAAATGATGATCTAACATTTGAATACAATAATCGGGGATAGTACGTCGAAATAATGATTTTTTTGCAATAAGAATTCCTGAAACAAACGAAATTTCGTCTAAGAAATAAGGCTTGTGAAAACAAAATTGAAAATAAAACAATTGGCGGATAATAGGTTAGTTAACTGATTCCAAATTTTGCTATATTTCACATCAAAATGTGAAATTAGACTCAATACCATAACAAAACTTAAAAATTAAATTAAAATTGATTTAAATAGTAGTTATAAGCTAATAAAAATGATATTCCATCTCTTTCTTGAAAACGATGTGTAATATGTAATTATATAAAGATACTAACAAGTGATGTCATAAGTTAGTAATTCCCTCTTTGTTTAATCAGGAATTTTGAATGCCTATAGCTTATTTTTTAAGATTTTTAAAAATAACTCCAGATGCATGTTCGGTAAGTAAAAACGCTTCAATTGAAGTTATAAAAAATTTAGCCTGGTAGCCTATTTTAAATATTATAGATTCAGTAAAGTGGGCAAATTGATTCATTGTATTTTGAAGGTGAGGCATACCGTGCAGATTGCATAAAAGTTGGAACCATCACTTATATAACCAAGTTTATAGACAGACAAAAAAATTTAACATTTTAAAATATTTGTCTCTTATCGTATTGAACTTTGTTACAAACAATTTATGTTACGATTATTGGATGATCCGTCCACAAAATAATCATCGGGTTAAATATTATGATAACACGATATCTAATCTGGGTACACTTTAAATGGAGTGAACACCACTTCATTGTCACACTAATTTGGATAAGAAAATTTCTATATTTGATATAAATGTTCTTTAAAAATAGAGAATAATGACATTTGGTCGGAGAGCCAAATTAAAAATCCCCTGTGAATAGAGTATGATTTAACATAGAAAATTTCTCAAAATTTATTTACAAACTTAAATAAATAGTTTTTTATTTTTGCATTTAAAAAAAAAAAATAGTGATGCAATTTATTCGATGATTCTTATCATTTTCAACCCTTAACTTCAATTGACTGTCATTTATTTGTAATTATTCAATAATTTTTGTTTCATATTTGCTATACAATTTACATGCAAACAAACAATTGAACAAATAATTATATTTTCTAGAATTTGAATGTATTATTACAAAATTTTGATACTCGTGGCGCATCAATCAATTAAGAAGTCCCTTCCACGTACTATGCACGGTACGGATAGTCCTTAAACTCGACACCCTTGAATTTGTCTAATTTCACCCGCATGTATGTTACTTTCGTGTGCCGTTTTCCTGCGCTGCCTTACTTATAAGGTACACGAACCAAATTAATAACAAAAAATGTTTCGACAAGTAAAAAGTGTCTAGCATCACAACACCCCCTTTTGCTCACTAGCATGTCTTGACCTCTACTTGGGCATCTGGATCGATGATAGACAATTTTATTCTAATCCTGGAAATCTTAATTTTGTTATAAATTTGGTTGATACATCTTATAAAATAAGATGCCACTTGAAATCTCACCAATCGGAAGTAACATACATGCGGGGAAAATTGGGTAATTGCGGGAAGTGTTGTTTAGGTTTACAATAATACTATACGAAGGCTAAAAATTATTTTGGTATCTGATTCATAGGATATTTTATCGACCAGCTCTCCGAGAAATTAAATTTTGCCGGATTAAAAAGGCTAAAATGATGATATAGAATAAAAAATTAAACAAATATATACCATTATAGAATACCCACATTCCTATGTTTTTTTTTATTGCAGTGATAATAAAATGGAACGGAACGTTTGCTATAAAACCTGACTAGACACTAAATAGGAAAAAAATTCATAACATATTTCTTCCATATTTGCTATTATCGTATATAATATAATAATTAAATTGAACTTGGCCTAAAGACCTACACAAATATAAACGGCCTCACTATATAATACCAGACTTAAATGCATGTGACCATCTAGATCCGATTTTAGAAAAACGTTCATGCAATAAATTAAAAATAAATCCAATATTGATGCTTGTCATTGAATCATTATGATGCACTGGCATTACTGTTTTATCACGCTGACAGAGCAATGTGAAAAAATAACTTAAATAATATAATGTAAGTGCCAGAACTAAGTGTATTTATGTGTGTCCATGCAATAAAACATTTTAATCAAAATTACCCAAAAAAATCTCGGCACTGATTCACTAACGTTAATTACTGTTAAAAATAAGTGTTAAGCTAGCAGTGATATCTTGAAATAACTTAAAGACATATTACGTAAGCTAAATTCTGACAAGAGCATAAGACTATTTACTATTTTTGTTGAATCTATTTATTTGTTTTTTTATGTAAGTCTTTTGAAGAAAAAAAAAATTTATGTTTTGTTCTGGAAAAGCAAACAAATCAAGAAATTAACATGGATAAATATCATAATCTATTTTAAAAGTTTATTAGTTTTCTTTCAATGCGAGTCAAAATATTTAAATAATATCTATTTGGTTAAACTATGTCCTGACTAATCGAAGAGTATATTAAGAGGTGAACCACAACCGCGTCTTGGTTCTCTGTGAGCTCAGTTGTCGGCCGGGACACTTTTGAAATACTGAGAAACATATGCCGCTTTTTAGTTTTAGTGAGTAACTTACTCAGGACTGAGAAGTTCAGCCGATCACTTCCATTCTTTAATACTAGACATAATAGTTATAAAATGATGAGCAGAGAAAAAATAAAAAAATAATAATTCTGACTTAGTCTAAAACCAATAAACAATTTATTCTAAAATCGAACGATGATTGTACGAAACGTTTATATATAAATTCATGGTGAAATAATTAAATGGGTGAACTTATTGTATTTTAAACTGTACTCGAAAGGAAACTTGTATATTTATTAACCAAGCAATGAACTGTACTTTAAAAAATACTTTATTATAAATATTTGTTTCATATTTCGTTCATCCTTTTTATTTTATTTTATTTATTTATTTGTAAAGACAACCTCACTGTCATATTATCTCCAATGTCTTCTTTACAGTTATAAATTATCACTAATATCATTATTACATTGTATTGTTTTACATTATTATTGTTAAAAATAATTATATCTGTCTTAAAAAAACAATTATTGCGAAACTTAATATAATTGAAATAGAAAAAAAAAATTAACAGGGACGGGTGCATACACAAATGTCATGAAAATATATTTTTATATGACTAATAAAAACGAGTTAAACTCGAGTAAAACAAAGTTAAAAGCGAGTAGAATTGTGTGCACTAGAAATCAAGCCGCTGATATGTATGCTAATCACTTAATCATATATTTTATTCTAAAAACTATCTGATTTGAAGAGCAAAATCGTATATAATATTCATTCACGAATAAAGATTCTTTGCACCTGAATGAATCCAAAAAACCGCATCTTTCAGCTTGTAGAAAAAACTTTGTACTTTTAAATATTTTCGTGGGTTGAAAAAAATTAACGCTACTTAAACTAATTATGCCATTTCTATTCACAACGATTGCATAAAACCACAACTTTCTAGTATAGTTTTTTTTTATTTTCGCGCACAAATAATACAAAAAATATTTATCCAAATGTTATAAAATTTAATATACACAATCTGGACATGAAAACGGAAGGCGTGTCGAAGAATGACATTTCTCACGCCTTCTATTTCATGTCAAAGTTTACATACCAAATTTCATTCCGTTTGGATAATTATGTATTCATTTTGGATCGATGGTACATTTAGATTTGAAAATTCCAAATGGAAATCTGTTATAAATCGGATTAAAGCTGACACAAAATTACGCAATTTGAATTTAAACCGTTTTGTTTTTATCAATTGAATTTGTTGCTGAGTTGTAACTAAATTAATTTATGTTGACTAGGCCATTGTAAAAATATTAATTAGCTCATTAAAAAGAAGCGCATACGATCAAACCAATAGATCAAATAAATTTGTTAAGTGCCCTATACGCGGTCAAATTATTTGTCAAATTTTTGTTTGACAATTGTGTTTGTCAAATTTTTTGAAAGTATGCAAACTTGATTGAAGCGTTTGTCAAACAATGTTGTCATTCATCGCAGTTGTTTATCCCATGGTCTCAAGACGATAGCTGCGATCTTATTTGACAAACACAGTATCAAACAAGTTTGTCAATCACACAATTAAAATTTTCATCAAACACGTCAAACATTTACCTTGTTTGACAAACACGTCAAACAAACTTGCACACTTTCAAAAAATTTGTCAAATACGTTTGTCACTCAAAAAAATGACAAATAATTTGACCGTGCACAGGGTACTTAAATGACCATGATGTCGTTACCTACTTATTTTTACGCGAAAATTGAAAAATATAATGTATAATACATTAGAAATTGTGATTATTATAGAGGTCTTATTCTTTGTGCCAAATCCTCTTAGGGTAGGATCATCATTCGACAAATGAAGAAATAATTACTAAATTCCATTTTTGTTATCTAGTCTCATTTCTTTCGTAGAAAAAATTTGAAAAAATTCTTAACTGCGCCACTGCACTTCTCTTGAATGCAGACAACAGTACAAACACAATATGTATTAAAGGTGAGTGAATTAACAATACTACCAATAGTTACAGATTGTATCAGTTCAAGTACACTATATTTTTATTATCAAAGTTTATTCATCCGGATAAATTTTATTGATTTAAAGCAGTCTACTTACATATGCTACCTGATAATCTGAATCTATTTTTATAAATATACATACAAATGATTGCGTAAATTTAATTTTAGAACAAGTAAGATAAGCTAATTATATCATTCACTGAATGGAACAGAAAGGTTAGCAACCTTTATAGAATAATGAGATCTTTCAATAACAATACGTTTAGGTTCGGCCATATTAGTCAATAATACAAAGATCCTTGAAAATTACTTACTAAAATTCTCAGGCTTAAACAGACTTACAACGTACGCCTGATTAAAAAATTTCCATTCATTCCTATTCAATCCTAATGAAATTTCCTATTCAATTTCTATAAAAATGAATAGAGCTTTTCTATCAGGGACAGCTTAAACGGACGATTTAAAAGTATGGCAAACTTTTAGAAAATTTAAATAGACCTACTTAGAAGTGTTCTTAGTGAAGTGAAACCAGATAAGTTAAATATGCTGCAATAAGTTTTTAACAGTCAATTTTCCAAAGGTATGCAAAGAACATTTCTACGTTTAAAGAACACTTCTAAGTAGATCTATTTAAATTTTCTTAAAATTCTACGAATCTACGATGTATTCGAACGAGCTATAGCAAGAAAAAAGAAACTATTGTACTATGAACTATAATTTAAAATTTAATTTTTGAAAATCACTTTCAAAGCAAATACAAAGCAAAAAAGGCGCAACCATTGAATCGGGCCTAGGGCGGCACATAGCCTAAATTCGCACATAAATTAATTGTTGTGATGGGCTGGTAAAAAAAAGAGGTCGTTAAAAATGGCGTACTAGCCTCCGATTTCAATAAAACATAGAGCATCGTCATAAAATAACCTAGGAAGCATCTATATTTCTGAGTTTTTTCAAAGGTGGAACTGTAAACCTAATGACCTAATTCTCGGTGCTGTAAGTCCAGAGCACAGTTGTGATCTCTTATCTATCTATCTCTTATTATTTATTACAAAACCGTTAAGAATCTTATGGAGCCATTTATTTTCATTTTTCGTGGAATTTGTTCGTACCTGCAGGCACATTTAGATATATTTTTGATAAAAAAATTATTTCGATTGCAAAATTATGTGATCAAAATTATTTACAGTTACACAATTTATTATAATTTTAATATGTCATGCAAAACAAACGCTTATAATTCAACGCCTTCAATAGCACATTGCGTGGCGGTAATATACCGTTAGTCAATAGTTTGCGTCTAAATGTATCAATAAAAATCAATAATTGAACAGACCTACCCTGGAGCAAAACCGTGCGTGTAATCTTTATACATTTCCTAATACTATAAAAAAGCAAAAAAAAAAATGGAAAAAATAATTCCGATTAATGAATAAATGAAAATGATTTCTTACCTGGAGTTTGTAAACCACCAATAAATTTATGACCAGAAAAGAAAATAGCATCTTTAAATACAGTGGGCTGACTTAATTCAGGAAATTCTGGATTCATATCAATTTGTGTATATGGTGCGGCTGTTGCATAGTCCCAAAATGATAATGCACCATATTGATGTAAAATTAATGTTGTCGCAACTGTATCGGTTTCAATACCCGTAATATTTGATACAGCTGAGAAACAACCAATTAACATTTTACCATCATGATAATGCATTTGTAATTGATTTTCAAGATCATTTAAATCTAAATGACCTTCTTTTGTTTCATTGATTTTGACAACCTTGAAAAAGAAACAAAAAACAAATCAATATTTAATTCATTTCGAAATGGGAAAAGCTCGATATAGTCTATAAATGGGAAAGTTCGATGGAAGTCAAAACCCGATCCACGGTTGTAGAACATAGCGTACTCCTCTGCTCTTATAATAGTAGAGTAGAAATTGGCGGTGAAAATATTTTTTTAGCAAATTGGACATTCACGCAAAGATCTCAGCGCCAGAGTAGCAAAAATAACAACTACTCATTACACACTCAACTGATTATATTCCATTGACTACCAAAATGTGATTAATTATTATAATATATTAAACACTATACATTATTATGTGGCCAAGTGACTAAAGGCACCAGCAGCTTCATCCATTTAACAACTTAGACAGAAGGCTGCGGGTTTGAATGGTGGCAGCGGCAGTTTGATCAATTAATATTAAAAAAAAAGGAGCGGTTGATTGATCACACTGCCGTCGGATGGATAAGTACGAAGTAACCGGCTCCACCACCAACATAATAACAATATAGTTGTCACCTTGTGCTATAAGGCATCGTTGCCTTCAGGTGATGGGGTGTCCTAAAAAAGAGGGTACAGAGGACCGAAAGGTCTATGTACAAGGAACGGGATCGCGGTTCCCCTCTTAATATACTCTATACATTATGGAATACTTCATCTATTACAAATTTTAAGCGTATTGTGATTAAATAATGTAGTTCTAAATACTTCTTATTTATACCGGTAGCTAGAGTCTTCGATGAATGCCCAACTTAGCAAGCAAGGAGTGACATGAATCGGTGACTGAAACATCTAGTTAACATTTTCGAAAGTAAAATAATCAAAGAGGATAATTACTGATGGCCATTAAATTATTACTTACTTGAGCACCAATTTCTCGCCATGGTAATAAATTTGTATGATGATCACATGAACCAGCAAAAACGATTGGTGCTTCTACATCACCACGATCTAATCCAAGAACAGATAATAGTTTTTGTACTGCTGCCGTTGATCCATGTCCAGAAAATATAACAACATCATCATCGGAAGCATTTACCGCATTTCGTATTATGTCACGTGCTTCTTGTCTGAAAAAGAGAAATATAAATATAAGTTTAGAATTGATTGAATTTTTTTTGCTTGACATATTTAAGAAATATATGAGGGTATATTTAATTAAGCCGAAATAACGCAGAAAATTTTGAAGGCCATAAGAAAATTTTTATATGGGTATTTATAGAATCACTTAACTCAAAAACTAATGAATATAGTGAGCTAAAATTTTAATTGTGATCGAGAAAGTATAATTTTATTACAAAATCGTGGGATCCAATGTATAGTTGATAGAAGAAAAGTTCAAATATAAAAATTTTTCAAAACAAACAACTTTTAATAAAACTCTTTGATATAAACTGGTTATATTCACCAAAATTTAAACTTATAAATACACATATAATTATTATGAATATTACAAAACTATTGTATCTATATGGGCTATATATTTAGAGTATTTTATGAATATTAATGATTAAAAATAGTTCACATTGATACTAAGTCATATATCCAGTGGGTCACAATTGACCCCGGTTAGTTGTTATCTGCACTTCATTAATATACTCTTTAACAAAAATAATTAATCATGTGTAAAATTTTGTATATCACTTAAACCAGCAAATCTTTAATTTTCATAATTTTCCATGAATGCAATCATATTTTATTCACCAAAATTGTATGAAATATTGAATCGTATGAATTATTAAGGCCTCTACGATTTTTTTTCAATAACCAAACAGTTTTCAAAATTTCGACGAAATACCCCTGGAAATGGTTTAATAAAAACAGTTTTTTCCTTTAAAATGCATTCACTTTATTAAATGAAAGTCAGTATAAAAAATAACCGATTACATTTTAACAAATATGATTACTATAATTTCCAATGCATTAATATGATCAAATTAAATGAGCACAAATTATCTCTCTGTATTTTTGAATTAAATAATACTAATAATTTGAGTGATAATTTATGCGTATACATTTTTATCTAAATATTTATAAAAAAAAAAGAAACATTTATTTTAATTGAAATAATTATATGTAATTATTGAATTACAAAACATTAGGTGTGTTTAAATAATGTAATTTTATTGGTTGAAAAAACATTACAAAAGTATCATAGAATATATAATATTTTTATAAAGTAAAGACAATCTATTAAGAAATTCAATTGAGTATGTTTTTCAGAACAATATGGTATTTGATCTAAACGGAATATGCGCATTTTTTACGCGATTCTCTTTAAATTATCCTAATAATTTTCTAATGTTGTAAATGCATGTTGTGATGGAGCAATTCAGTGCCATATTATTTAAACCGAATTTGTTTAAACAATAGCAAAGAATTGGTATTTTCAAAGAAGCAAATTATTTTTTATTCTTTGATGAAATATGAGTAAAAAAAAGGTCCTTTATTACACGAATACAATGCGTGAGTCAGAGGGAGAGATAGAGACACTTAAAGGCAAGTGACGAATACTGTGCAATAAATAATTAAAAACCTTGTACAAAAAAATAAATTTTCGTTTAAGGATATTATTGCGTATAACGAATGAAAAAAAATACTTATCTTATATTTAATTTTTTTCCTTTAATGAGTCAAAAGTAACCGAATTCAGGATTTTCCAAGTCTTTAAAAATTTATATTTCCAAAAATATTATCTTTATCATATAAAGTCAGGATCTTTATTTTCGTATTTCATCAAAGAATATAAAAAAAATATTTCCACTTTTGAAATTACAATTCCTTGCAATTGTGAAAACAATTTTGGTTTAATGAATCATGCAATTATTTATATCATAAGTAGGACAATTTAAAAAGAATCGCGTCAAAAAATTGAAACAGGAATGGTTTTCGGTACTCATGCACCGATATCTCCGATGATTCTCGAAAGTAAAATTGAAAAAATCGTTAAATCGGTCACCATCTCCAAGTCCACTGATTTGTCAAATTTGACTAGATTTTATTAACTAATAGTTTCTTTGAGAGGAATTCATTTAAGAGAATTAGCCGTGTCCTTTTAGAGAATGGGTCATGTCACAGTTTATGTTGAATTTCGAATAATTTTGTTAATTGTTAAACAATGACAACCTGAGAATTACAATCGAGTTGGACTGCGAACCCAAATGAACGCATTTCAGATTAATTTTAAAACATAAACTGCAAAATATATAGAATTTATTTTCATGACTTTATAAGACAATTAGGATCAAAATTGGTCCACTTCATAAAAACTATCACAACAAAAATTTAACACTAATGAATCATGAAAAAAATTTATTCCAATCAAGATTGTATTTATGAAAATAGAATTGTTTCGGTACTTTGAAAAAATTATTTTTATGTGGAAAACAAGCAATTAAACGATGAAAGAAAATAAATATAAAATCTTTAAAACCACGCGATAAAGTTAAATTAGCTAAATAAAAAAATTTCCTGTTTGTTTTTTTCGTTTTATCTTAATAAATTTAGTAGGTTAATTATAATCTGTGACAAAATTAGTAGCATGTTTATGACGTAAAATTCATAGAACTAAAATATATGATTAGTTTGTATGTCATATTAAAGTATATTTCACATAAACTAAACTCCATACTTCTACACAAAAAATCACATCACGTCCAAATCGGAGTTTTTAATTATATTTGTAACTAATTATGATCAATAATGTACATAACTATTATGTAAGATAAATTATAAAATAATTTGAATGCGATAGTTTTTGACGAAAATTGATACCTACTTTTTATGAAAAAGCATTTCTATTTTATATTTTTGTTTAAAATTTGTCATTTTTACCGATTTAAAGTATGACATTCAGTTTTTAATGCACTTAAGAAAGGTAATGTTGTATTTTTATTGCATATCCAGAAAGTTCTGACTTTTTGAAGTGAAACCATTTATGGGACATTACACTAGTTCTCAGATAGAGAGTATACTCGTTTAAATAAATTTATTAAGCACCTTGCCTTTTTATTATTTCTCATTATTGTACTTCTTTCCCATGACAAATGGGCAGAAAGGATATAAATTGAAAGAAAACAGATAAATTGGTTAAACATTTTTCCATTTCCAAAAATTGTAATCTTGATGTAATTAGTATATAAGATGTTTTATAGATAAAGCTTAGGCTAGATGCTATAGTTTTTAAGTTGACTTGCATTATTTTTATGATGTTAATAAGGACTTCTTATTAATTTGAAAATTTGAAACAATAAATAAATTATTTAGATTTGAAATTTATGCTGTTTATAATTTCAAAAAATTAGATATATTTATAAAATTTTGTTGCCTTTATTTTGTTATTAGTTAATTTTTTTAGTTATTGTCAATGAAGTTACAAAAAAATTATGTTTTACTGAAAAATGGAGTTTTCTTTTGCGAGTATGCTTTTTGACGTTACTTGGAGCTTATTACACTTTATTATTTTGAATAAATGAAAGTTTTTAGCTTGAAAGTAATGAAAAATATAGTGAATTTTAAAAATCGAATATTCACTCAAAAAATTTTAATTAATTACCATTAACGTGTTTAATCTACAAATTAATCAAAAACATAAAATAAATGAAAGTGTTTGAAAAATTTTATGACGTTAATAACTTTAATATAAAAAATAAACTAATAAATTAACCAGATAAGTATTTTAAACAGTAAACAAAAGCTAATTGTAAATAATCATTAATATTAATAAATGTTGTTAACTCATTGCAACGAAAATTACAAAATTTAAAATATATTAGTCCAATAGATATATAGTTTTTTATGGTCGATAAAAAATGTATCTAACAAATTTGACACGAAATTTTACAAGTTAATACGTTACAATAACTTTTTCCTATATGGAAATGTTAAAAAGTGGTACGTTTTCTTTTCCCTCTTATTTAATTATTATAAAATAAAGAAAATTCAATAGGAAATGCAAAAATCGTGTTGCTTGATGCGTGATAAACTTCGATGTCCGTTGTTTGATAACCTAAAAATTACTTTTTTCGTTTGTTTTGACAAAGTCATAGTTTTTAAATTTATTATTATCAGATGCGGTTACACTTACAAATAATAACGTGAGTGTCACATGAGATCCAGTAGACCCCACACAGAAAAACAGCCCTTATTCGCGTCTTATTTGATTTATTTGACTTGAATTTAGTGGCAAACTTTAATTTAACCATTCTCTTCAAGTAATCCATTGTTCTTTTGATTTTTTCTTGTAATATTGAAATAGTTAAAAAAAACAATACAAAAAATACAAAAATTCTTATAAATTTTAATTTTAGCAATATTTAAGAAAAAAAACTTAACTAACATTTTAGAATCGGAAAATGTTATATTTTTAAGAAAAATCTAGAAGTTTATTGAATTTTCAGAAATAACAGCACCAAAGTTTGGATGGGGTCCACCCTATGTG
>JAEMTY010000400.1:0-25000 GCA_020423425.1 Chrysopa pallens
AAAATCTATAAAAATTATCTTCAAGTTTATTAAATGACTGTTCGCTCAAATCATCAAATAAATGTTGATTTCTTACCGATTGTAACGTTGCATGTTCAGGATTTGAATCCAGAACTTTAATAACTTCGCGTTTTAATCCATTCAGTATAATAATACAGTTCTTGGCTGCTTGCACATATTCGTCTTGATAAAAATTAAAATGACGTTCTTCGTATTCAGAATGTTCTAATTTTATACTGTCAAATACTGAAAAATAAAAATTTGTATGCTGACAATATAAAACAAAATCAAATTAAAGTATTTAAAGTACGATGTAGCAAGTTCTATAAATCAATTGTATACCAATTTTGCTTTTAAACTTCTAAATTATATTTAATTATTGGTTTGAAAACATTACTCTGTATCTGTATTCTAGTCTTGTATTTGGAAAATTAGCAGAAGGCATATACATTGCATAATTCACCCATTAGTTTGTGATTAAAGATTTAAGGCTTGACGGAAATGAAAAAAAAAACGATTTCATGAAATTTAAAAAATATATACTGAAAATGTCCGTTGGTTTTTAGTTAGCACAGTAAAATCGGAATTGAAGCGGATTGTATCGGAATTTTGAAAAGGTTTGTAATAACTTATAAGTACCTGTGAAAAAAGAAAAAGTTGCAACAAAATAGACAACAAAATTAATAAGAAAATTCAAAATAAAATGTGGATTTGGCAAAGTATTTGTTTATTTTTATTATTTAGTATATTTTATTTTGGGTCCTTTTTTAAAAAAATTGTTTAGTTCACAGAAATGTTCGTTTAAATTTAACTAATCATACTTAAAGAGGATATTTTTATACATATAGAGGAATGTTGTCTATAACAGCTGCTCTACTTAAAAGTCGGATTGTCGTTTGCTGGACAGTCAAACGCAAGCGCATTGCAATCATATTTGAAATATATGGGTATAAATGTCAAAAATAGCTTCGAATGCGCTTGTGACTATCCCAGTACGAACAACCAACTATCGACTATGTAAAACGGCCCTAAGAGATGAGAAAAGATGGCAAAGTTTGAATCAGGTGAATTAGTTTATTTAAGCTACTATATAATAAAATATGTCATTAATGACCACTAAATTTACAATTTCAAATATACTTTATTGTAAATAGTTGATTTTATAAAGTGTAAGGTTTTTTGTATTTCATACCATGTATGTCATTAACATACCATGTATGTCATGAATAATGACTTAACTGAGTCCTTGTAACTACTGAATAATTCGCATTGTGCTTATTTACTGTTATGGCGTGTTGATTTATTATTATGTAATTGATTTATTATTTATATCCTATATTAATAATGGACAAAAATCCTATTGAAATATTTTTATGAAAAAGATTACAAAGACTGAAAAGGTTTAATCATTAAGGCGTGATATTCGTGATGAAAGATCTATATGTATAATTTTGTATTTAATAGTATTTATGGCGTACATACATCTTCCGTATGCTGGTATTTATATTGCCAAATATTTTTACCTGTTGGATTATCACAAGTTTCAGCTTCTTTAACAATATAAGTTAAAAATGTGTACGATGGTAACAGTTTCTTATCCAATAAGTAACTCATACCATATATAACTTTATTTTGTATTATTGTGTAAGTTTTATAACGTTGTACTAATGATTTGATAAAATTTGGTTTAAAATTTGGTTTTTGCTTATGTAACCACTCCGATTCACTATAATATCGTACAATATTTGTATGATTCGTATAAATAAATTCAGTTTCTTTATCATTTAAAATATGAGCATAGCTTATAGTTTGAGATTCTGATGAATTATCTAAATTTTTTTCGCCGGATGTTTTTGATTTATTATCTAATTTAGTTTGGATAAAATCATTAAAATCATTCTCATAAAATGATGGGAATGTTTCTTTAAAATCTAATTCCATTTGCTCATTCTCGGTTAATTGCTTGCGTTCACTAAAATATAATTTTGTTTAAAATACAAAATTTGGAATTTTATATGAATATTATTCTTTCTTACATACATTGTTTTGTATAAACTTTCTTCTGCTAATTTTATGTTTAACTTTTCCTTTTCTTTACTTTTCCAATAATAAAATATGCGATCCAAAAGTTTTAAATATCGATTATAAGATTCTTCATTAGGTATTTTTTGTGGGATACAAAAGTAATTCCAATAATCTTGTAAAGAAAATAAAAATACTCTAAAAAAAAAAAAAAAATTAAGTTAAAAAAGAGCCTGGAAAATTGAATGTTTTGTAAAACAATCACAAATATGTAAAATGGAGACTATTAATAATAATCATGCTAACATAATAAATAAAAGTCTTTATATATATTTTTCTTTGCATTTTCGTTACTTTAATTGACATTAGGAGTAATGACAACCAATTAACGAAAAATAGTTATTACATTTTATATTTCATTTCAATTCTTTACCATAAATAATATTTAATATAGACAAGAAAAATCTCCTAAAAGCAAAATAAACATAGAATTAAATAAATAATATATTCACATATATACAGCGAGCACTGATTTATACGATACGCGTGCTATGTTCGTTCTTGTTTTGTATAAAACAAGACGTCAAAAAAAATTACAATCCTAATTATAATGAATAAGAATAATACCAATGTGAAAATTTATATCTTTCAAAAATTACTATTTTAGTCAGGAAGTTTCGTTTCTCTAGCAATGAGTGCTATATCAGTTTGATCAATGAAATAAACATTAATTTCTTACCGTACAATTTCATGAATAATGACATCATTATCGGTTATAATAAGTGACATGATATCATGTAATACTTCATGATCAATGTCCAAACATCCATACATTGGAAACATAATCAAACTTGATAATACCTCATTGGAATTGAATAATTCAGAATCCATAAAGCATTCCTTACTTAATTTTTCCATCAAACCAACTTGATTGATTAAGCCATTGCGAATTTCCAAACAACTTTCTTTAATCGGGCACACAATATCTGGATATGTTAGATACTCATCTAACTGATTCAAATAACGCTCTTGTGAAGACAACCAAGTTCTAGCCGAGCCAAGTGTTGTATCAACAGCATCTTTTAAATTAACAAAGTCTTGTTGAGGTCCATCATTTATACTTGTTATATAATTATGCAATCGATTACTAATATCCATAATCATATTTAATTGTTCGTTGTAATTCGCAACAATTTTACGTAAATCTTGATAATTTTGATCGTTTGGGCGTATAAATTCATTTGTATTGTTATCAAAAGAATTAATCCTTGTCTTTAATCCTTCTAATTTATTTTGAAGTTCGAGATACAAATCATGTTGAAAATTTGTTTGATCCGAATATAAAACATTTATTTGACTAGTTTGTGCACGACACAGTTGGTCCAATAGCACGGAATCATCTAGTAAATATTGATAACGAATTTGTAACAGTTTTGCCGGATCGATTAATAAAAGTTGTGATGTTAAAACAGCTTTTGTATACCCGATACCAATGTTTAATGCGCTATAAATTGATATTAATCGATTGATTAATTTATTAGATTGTTTTTCAATTTCAGTATGTGGATTATCATCCGTTAAATATGTATCATTTAAATATGTTTTTATGTTATTAAAAGTTTCGTAAAATGTTTGAATATATTTTATGGACTTTTGTAAATATTCACAAATGTTTGTAATCTCAATATTGCTGATGGTTGACGAACAACCGCTACGATCTTTTTTCTCCAGTAATCGATCATGACACAATTCAACATGAGCGCGTATTGTTGAAAAATTTACCATATGTGTTGTGATTGGTTGATTATTTTCATTGGAATCATTATCATCTAACGATTTAGTCAAGGATTTTATTAATACGATGAAATTTCGTCGTGTTAAGTATGCTGAATGTAAACTGCGAAATAAAATAAAACCATTATAAACTTTTCATTTTTCCTGTACACTTGAAAACGTAAAATTTGTGTAAGTCGTGATAATATTTAATTATAAATGAGCAAAATTAAGATAATCAAATGGGACTTTTTTTTGTCTTCCTCATTCTATTGATAATCAAATTCCAGTGACGATCGAATTTTAAAAAAAATCGCGTGGGTGATCGTAGGGGCCCCATTATCCTAATATAATGGATAATGTCCAGGGCCTCTAATAAGCTAAAGGCGGCCCTGCTTGTCAGAATAATATAGCCTAGAATTAACTTTAGAAAGGTACTTTCCCTCCTTAAAGGTAATCCGACCATTTAAACGTATAATTTATAATAGAGGGGCACTGTATGTATTGATAAGGTATTGGGAAAGACCTAGATGCTTTATGTATTTATTCAAACAGTCTTTATTTCTTAATCATTTTCTATGTTCGAGGGCAGGTTAATATATCCATAGAAATTCTAATAGATGGCGCTCGCATCGCAAAATGTTTGGTTTTTAGTACGCATTATTCCCAACTTGGTATTTGGTAAAGTCATAATTCATAATGTTCTCGTTTTTCCCGCCTGTTGAAGTAAACAACTTGTTTGTTTCTGAAGGCTTAAAAAAGTTAAAGTGTATTAAACTAGAAGGAAATTATGAAAGAAATACTTACACAGGATCATAGCTTAGAACAGTACATGAATTATTCCATAAAAGTTTCAATAAAGTATCCAATTCTTCTAGATGTAAATGATTATCCTTCAACGATGAAAATTTTAAAATACGATCTGAATGTGTTGAATCAATTAACATATTTGATACAAAATACACCAAATTTGGGGTATGCATACAAATTGGATGCATATTCTCGTTATCATTTTCAGCATAATTTTCCTCACGTAAAGAATTATGTGGGAATCGACATGGTGAAGTATTTAAATATTCATATAATGATATTTGAAGGGGTATTAAAATATTTCTTACAAATTTTATCCCGTTTTGATCACAATTTCCACTATTTAATAACGAAATCATATTATAAAAAGTATTCCAATTACAATACAACGAAACTGGTACCGTTTCAATTCGATCCAAAATTTTTGTAATATTTTCAATGAAAATTAATTCATCAAACTTTTTTATATAAATAATATCCTCGTTAATAAATCGCATGACCCCTAGGAGTGCTATGTACAAATGATGATGGATAATTGGAATTAATTTTATTGATTTTTCAACGTTAGTGGGAGTAAATTTTCGCTCATCGAAATTATCATTATATTTAACAAGATTACCATTGTTTGGCTTTCCAATAACAGTATTGTAATAAAATATACTTAAATGGCGTAACGCTATTTGGGTGTCTTCATTTTGATAAAATTGTTGAAAATGTTTGTATTTTTTATTATGAATCATTTCAAAATATTCTTGCCTCAATTCTAATCGTTTCTTGTACATGTAGTAAAGTTGATACTCTTGCAATTGTTTTGAACTGATATATGGCTGAGGGCAGAGTAACCGAAGTTTAAAATATTTCCCGCATCGTGTCAAAGGCGATCCCAACGCACATCGAGTAGCATTTATATTTCGAATTATAGTCACAAGTTCATTAAATTCTTTACAATTATATATTTGTGTTGTACTAACTCGAATAAATTCTGGTATACAATAATTTACAAACCAATGAAAATGCATTATAAATTGATCGATATTTACTTGATTTAAAACCGTAAATCCTGTCGATTTAACAAACCGGAAATACCATTGAATTGCGATTATTAACTTTGGATAATCTTGATTCGAAATCTCTGACCAATGATTATAACCTATTTTATGCAGAAATTTATTAAATAAATCGATAATTTTCAGTAAATTATTTATAATTGGATTTCGTAAACTATCTTCTGGAGAAATTTGACGTTCTTTTGCGTATTGTAAAATTGTTTTTTCATCTTCGATATTAAAAAATTTTTGAATTTCGTTTTGAATTTGAAAATGTATCGCAAATAAAATCGGATTCGAGTAATTTACAATACGGAATGGCTTACGATAAAAATATTGTGCAATTTCGGGTAACCATCGAATATCTGTTGGTAAGTTATTAATTTCATGGCCACTATTCTGTTTGTTTAATTGGCGTAAACTTTTACATAAATTTGAGATAATATTATAAAAAATTTCCATCGGTACGCTTGATGAATCGTTTTTACAATATGTTAGAATCATTTTTAAATATTTTTCACGTAAATCTAAGCTTCCAGTGCTATACATTTGAAAGTATACAATTAATAAGTTGGTTAATTTTGAATATAGATCCGATTTACTTAACGATTGATTTTTATCATTAAAATGAATTTGTACTTGGTTAAAATTCGTTAATAAATACAAGCCATTTGTAATTAAGGCTGTTTGCTGTTTGATGGTTGAAAATGCTGGATCCAACTGCAATGCATGTAAAGTTAAATTATTAAAATTTACAATATCTGTAGTTGGCCTTGTAATAATTTCTGTATTATATTTTGTAAGAATTATTTGTTTGATTGTATCTTTAATTTGTTCCGTTGAATCATTAAATAACTTAGATTGAATATAAATATCGTTTGTTATTGATGTAATTGCATCGATTAAATTTAATCCACGACGTATTTGTTGACTTATCAAAAATCCTGCGTATATTAATTGAGTAATATTGGGTTTTTCACCTGTAAAAGAATTTAGAAATAAGTCTTTATGAAAATGAATATATTTATACGTTTTGTTGATGGATACAAAAACGTAATTTTTAAACGATTAAAAAAATAATTAAAATATCAATACTAATGGTGAATTCGGTTTCTTCAGAATACATACGCATATCAAATTTGCCGGAGCAACACCGAGCGTTGTTAAATAATAAGCTGAATATTCTGAGCTAAATTTTTACCAATTACACGTTGAATATAATTAATTTAAATTTTTAATACTCGTAATTTTGTACAGCTTTACTTTTGATATAAATCCTATCATGTATTGCAGGATTAGAATACCTAGCTCGGTGTTTCAAAAAACGAATATGCTATAAACAATCAAAGGACCATGCAAATAATTATACGGTGTTCGACTTCAATGAAAATTTTGAAATTTTGATTGGTTAGCTTATGAGCTTCTGATCAAAAATCCACAAAAACAAACTAATTATAATTTTTCAGAAAACTAATTTCTTCGTTACATAATTATCCAAACAATAGATTAATTTAAAAAAATTTTCAAAATGTTTTTGCTTGTCGTTTTAACATCTTTCGAATTTTTTTTGTATTGAATTTTGGAAAAACTTGTTAGAAGAATATAATTTTTAAATTATTTTTGGAGTTCTGATAATAAAGATATAGATATTTCAAATTTGGAAGTGGTGAAAATATCATAATTTCGTTACCTACTTTTATTGTTCGATTGTTTTATATAAATGTTATGTTTGAAGTTTTGCGTGTAATACTTGCTTCGTATAAAGTATATACAATTATATACAATTTTGGTCAGTAGCGGATTTAGGTTTGAAGACGCCCTAGGCCCAAGACGATATGGCGCCCTTTGTCTTTTGTAACAGTATATATATTGCGACATGAGGCTAGCAAAATTAAAAATTTATGAGTCAACTGACACTTGCATTATTTATCATAGTGAATTAATGTTTTGTTTTATAATAAAGCGCAAACAAATGTTAAAATTAAATTTTGAACGAAAAATATGAAAAAAATCTAAATTCGTAATTAAATAATTTGCTAGCATTACAAAAAATATTAAAAAATTTTTTTTAATTAGATATTTCAAATTTTAGTACTTGCCTGATTGATTATTTTAACATTGAAATTTTACCCTCAAAATGGTACTATGTTTCTATAGTAACAGCGCAATAAAATAAACTTTGAAATTTGGTCTTACAAGGTGTACAGAAAACCCAATCGATTTTTAATTTTAGTCATCTTGAAAATTTTGGCGCCCCTCAAAATTTGTCGCCAAAGGCCCGGGCCTTACGGGCCTAAGACTAAATCCACTACTGATTTTGGTATAAAATAGAAAATAAAAAAACCAAATGTTATAAATGGTGTTTTATATCAAATTATTTAAGTACAACTATGAAAGCACATTTAGTTTTTGGATTGACAATTTTATATGAAAATTTTATATATTCCAGTTTATACGAAAAGCCACACACAAAAACTTCAAAAAAAAAAAAAAATTTATAATACGATTGAATACTACACATAGATGACGAAATCATGATTTTGAAAATGTATTATTTTAACATAATTTTAATTACATTTTTATTCACTTATATAATGAAAAATAAAGTAATAATTTTTAAAAAATGTTTTTACGTAAGTTAAATAATAATTGTATAATATTTCTATTTTTTCAATTATGATTTACTACCTAACTAAGCTAAAACTTGTAAAATACGGTTGGTATAGAGATAATCAATTGGATGCGAATTTAGAAGTTATGTTAACGAAAAATTGAATATTCATCGTAAACCCCAAAATACTTACCCATTGTGGAGTCTTCGAAAAATGTATGTATTGTAATTAATAAATCTTGTAAATTTTCATTTTCAATACAAACACTGAGTAAAAGTGATCGTAAATCATATTTTGATATTACTGTTGTCGATAAATCTTGAGATGGTAGTAAATAAATTTCAACACCACGATTACGCATTGCTCTAGAAAAAAATAGAAATTAAATTAATCGAGTAACATTATTCACAATAAAGATGTAATTATCTGTTTGGTTTCTCAACTCTATTTTTTATAATTCAATATATAATAGATAATTAATTTATATTCGGGGTGCTATCAATTATTCTATATAGTTAGAAAACATGGAAAGCATAATAAAGTAGCTCATTTAAATTGTATACTAAGGATCTCATTGTTCTCTTTTAATGAAATTGATTGTTCTATTAATAAAAAATCTGCTTCGATGCGTCACAGAACTATGTACTTTTACTACTATATACTTTTACTAAGAATATTAATTTTTTTTGTAAACACATAATAAATAAGTGAATTAAAAAAATACAGTTTTATGTTTGTAGATAAATCATAATCGTTGAAAATCACTAGAATAGTGTGTGGGATATCTGGTTGGTCGATTTTGACAAAATGCTTATTTATTCGTCCTTAGGTCATCCGAAGCTTAAATTTAAAATTTTATGACTATAGCTTTTTGGCTCGGAAGATATTGTGACCACGGACAGATAAACCAATAGTACAAATAGAATAATGAAAGTATTCAAAATAAATTTGGCGTTTTAAATGCCAAAGTAAAATGTAAAATGTCAGAAAAAAATATCATTCAATCGAATAAAAAGTGATTAGTGATCGCTCATTAATCGATCACTGATCATATATTTAGGCTGAATGCGCACCCATTTTTATCGTTTTTTTTTTTTTTTTTTTTGAATTTTTGTTATGTGAAGTTAGTACCGCAGTCACAAATAATGGTAATAAAATCCTATCTTTTAAAAATAATAATATTATACAAAATGCTAATATAGTGTCGGTTATCAGTGTAACTTTTTTTGAGTATGTATATGTTATATTCTCTATAAGTGTATTTTAACATTGTTCTCCTCTTTTTCCTTACGAAAAGTGATTCTTCGGACGATGTGTATATTGGAACTTAAAGATACAATTGTCTTACACCCTCTAAACAAATAAATCAAAATTTAAAGAGAAACATTGTGATACAACATTTTATACAACGAATTTGCTTTTCCTGTTCTTCTAAAAGTACTTCTAATAAATATATATATGTATTAAACAAACCTTGATATTTCACCATTTTTAGGATCCATTGTTAAAAATAAACGAAATTCTGGATGTGGTTGAATAGTAATTAATTCATTATTAGAATCCACACCACGTTCACCTATAATTAAACTACCATTTGGTTCTAATACACCATTCAAACGGTCTAATACGGCTGGACTACATAAATTAACGTTGTCAATTAATAACCATGTACCATCTCGAAGACACTAAAGTAATTTAATATATTAAAAAGGTTTGATGTACGTTTTTTTAATTAGAAAAATAAAGGTATGTTCACATATGACTTGCAAATAACATACAATACTTACAATTAGTATTAAAATTAAAACTTTTAAAGTAAAAAAAAATTTTTTTTAATACAAAGTTTTATTAATAAACGCGTATTTATCAAAATATGGTAGAAGCGCAAGGATAACAAAATAAGATAATATAATAAAAAAATAATAGCATAGCAAGTTTTTATTTAGTTTCACATCCCTCGGTGTCTAGCTGTAATAAAATCTTGCAAATAGATCATTACAAAATCTTTTTTATCCAAATTCAATGAAAAATGTTCCAAGAAAGTGAATTCTCTAAACGGCGTTACATGGGGAAAGCAATTATCTAACGAAATAATTTTGAATTTGTAATTTTGGATGATCCAACACCGAGTTATGAGGGACACCGCAATTATCCTTTTTTTCGAGACGTTCCAGAATATTGGCTGTTGTTGCGTTATTTTGTAATATATATTCTTCATGAAAATTTTACACAATATTCTTCGAATGTAGTACTTTAATGTTTCTTTTAATAAATAGATTTAACAGTGTCAAAAAAAATTCAGAAAAAATGTGTCATTTTTTGCACAAATTAAACCCTACTTGCACAAATTAAACTCTCCTTAAGTCGGGTTAAATTCACATCTACAGTCATTCACATCTGAATTTTTATCGATTTGAAGTAAACCTGCACCGAACATCGTCAATAAATAATGAAACAATTAACGCAAACGCAATGCAATTTTTTGTGTTCGCAAGTGTTGGCGTCTATAAATCAATATTTTCCATTGAAATTTTTTTCAAAATGGGGCGATGTTTTTTAACTTTCGATTAAATAATGTTATGAATTACACTTTCATTTTGGTTGGTATCATGATAAAATTCAAGTCCTTAAATTTTCTTAGTATTAACCTCGTAATCGAAGGTTGTTCCAGCGTGAAACCTCAAACTCTTCTTCTTCTTGCTTAGCTCTACAGCCCTTGGTGGGCCTTGGCTTTCTCTACAATAGAGTTCCACGTTCCTCTCTCCTTTGCTTTAATTTTCCAGTTCTTTATTTTTAATTTTGATAAGTCTTCCTGAACTTGATCGAGCCACCTCAATTTGGGTCTACCTCTTTTTCTCGTATTGAATAATTTTCCCTTCATGATTCTCTTCTTAGGCATGCTCGTTTCTTCCATTCTTTCAACATGTCCAATCCACTGTATTCTTTTAGCTTTTATTAATTTTATTATGTCTTTTCCTTTAATTAATTTGTCTATTTCAAAGTTGTATCTTTTTCGCCAGATGTTATTTTCTTTTACAGCCCCATATATCTTTCGAATTATTCGTCGTTCGAAGTTTCTTAATATACTTTGGTCTCTGTTGCTCAAAACCCAGGTTTCTGATCCGTATGTCACTATTGGCCTTATAAGAGTTTTATAAATTAGCATTTTACAACTTTTTGAAATTAATTTACTTCTTAATAATCTAATATTTGCAAAAACTGCTCTGTTTCCATTTTGAATTTGTTTATTAATGCACTCATAAATTTCACATTTATTGTTGAATTCATTTCCCAAATAAATAAATGTATTTGTTCCTTTAAATGTTTTATCATTAATTTTTAGATCTTGTATTTCTCTTCTTTCATCAGACCTTGACATGGTTATGAATTTTGTTTTGTTTTCATTAATTTCTAGACCTCAAACTATTCAACAGAATATGCCTACTTTTTCCACGAGCTAAATCAATAACGTTATCTACGCGATTACGAAGCAGAATTCTTGACCGATCTAAGCGAGATATTTAAGCTCAAAGTTACGTAACCTCGAAGTTCACCTACCATTCAAAGCATGTAAACATTACTGTGCTCCCAACTATTTTCTATTATATCGCAAAAAACTCTGGATAGAATTGAAAAAAAAACTAGGATAATATAAAGAAATATTTTAAGAATAAGTAAAAAATTTGTTCTGGAGATATTGAAACTAAAAATATTATTTTTTTAGGCTGAAATATATAAGTAGTGCGTTTGTGTGTATGAATTCACTTAGTAGACTATACCACGCTTGTACAACCTTAAAGACAAATCTTTTTTTTAAACTATATTTCAACTTATGTAAGAAAATAGGATAATAAAAGTCTATAACATTCCTAATAAAAAATAAAGTTTACATTGACTAAATTTCGAAAACTCTGGTGGCAAAGGGTCAACCTCTCAATTGAATATTTATTACGACTTTCTAATCATTAAGCTTCGGATAAATATGTAAACATACCTTTATAAAAATTATAATTAAATAAAAACCTTAACAAGTGTTGAATCAATCCATTCAAATTTGCCGCCAGCATTTAAGTTACCATCATGTTCTACTCGAGATTTTAACCAATCGATTCGTTTTAATAATGTTTCAAAATCATCAGCTAGTGTTTCAATATATTTTGGAAAATTTTCTATTAATCGTTTTAATTCACTTAATTTTGTTAAAAATAAATCGGTCTCTTCGGCCATTGTACGAATTTCATCGTCTGAAATAAATATATATATCAATTTTAGTTGTAGAATCCAATAAAGGATGAATTTAATATCTAATGTCCATGTTATTAGATAATTCACGAACCATAATTTTTTTTTATAATTCTAGAGCAGCATATATTCTAGGGCAGACTAAGTTCCGAAACTGATTTAAACTCGGCAATACAGAGGGTTTAGATAAAAATCATGTAATGTGTTCGTAGCAAAGAAATGGGGGTAAAAGAATCTTCGAGAAATTTGGAAATAGCTTCTAGAACAACTTTGAAACCATCCTTCCCTCTGGTGAGAGTAAAGAACCACTTAGACAGAAGTATGACAGAATATGAGAAGAAGTTAGTGGCCAACACAAAAAAATAAAAATAAGTTGGATTCGCTCTGAAAAGAAGTGGTATGAAAGAAATGGCATTCCAAAGTAGGAAATATGGTATGGTTTTCTGAATTTATGAGTTGTAATCCCGAATTAAGTCTTATTATCAACCATAATTATGATCAAAAATAGAGAATACGATTATTTATTTTATTTTACTTTAATGAAATTTGGGGCTTATTACGTAGCTTAATCCTAATTTTGATTGTTTAAAAATTTGAGTTGTTAAAATTTTGTATATATTAATAAAAATTTTAATGGGAGTTTTTGTAAAAGCTCCGAGGCATATTATCAAAAGGTCGCTGTACAAAACGCCTCACTTTGTGTTTAAAATAATTGAAATATTTGGATTTTTGTAGGTCCTACTATAGTTTTATGAACGCCATTTTGTTGTCAAAAAAACCATAATTATGCTCTAAATTAGAGAATATGAAATGTGGGGCATATTACGAAGCTTTATCCTACGGCTAAATAGACGACTTTCTTCGTTAATTATTTGTAAATTCCCTAACAAGGGCGAGGGTTTATTATTGCAGGCGCTGTCTATACATAAAAGCGTGTGTTCGTATTTCGAACGTAAATTATTTTATTCTACTGTTAGATGAACAAGAATTGATGTGAATAACTGATGAAATGATATATACTAGATAATTTCATGAAAATCAAAACATTTCAGACTTACCATTTTTACACAATTTTTTATATTTTTCCCAATGCGCAAATAAATCTATTACAAATGCCATATCATCCTTGTGATTTATTAAACAGTCTTGAATTACTGTCAACAAAAGACGATAACATTTTTGAGAAACTTCTTCTAGATGACGATTATAGTCCACCTGAAATTAAATAGAACAAAAAATTATTAATAAAAGTATAAATGTAAAAATTAGAAGAAATAGGAGACAGATAAATAAGTTTTTGATATTATAGTTTTTTTTTTCTTATTCGAGATATTAAAAATATAATTAGTATTTTAGAATATTAAAATCAAAATAATCTTTGAAAATATATTGAGAAGATAAATTTGTAGGAAAATTTATTTGCATCTTATGGGAGGGCTATATAGTTCATAAATTTTTGTTTAAACACTGTACTAGTGAGATGTGCAAAACTTACTAGTGGACACGTGTGCTGCTCCGCAGCATTAATTGTTGATAATAGTTTAAATGCTTAGATTTGAATCTTAAATTCTAAACAACTATGGTATTTTTCAAACAGACTTGATAACTATTAATAATTCAAATTACACAAACAAATGGTAATGAGTGTATGTTGTGCTCTCAACAATCTCCAACTTATTCAATTTGATGACTCAAATGATAGGTTCTAAATCACTGAGTGATTTTAGACCAAAACGATCTGTCAATGTTCATTAGAACAGGAGATATTAATTTACAGAGGAGAAAATTTCAAAAAGAGATGAAAGCTCTCCTTCATCTCATTGAAGTGAGTGTTTACTGAAAGGTTTTGAGTCACTGAGTGTATTTAGACCAAAATGAACCCTATATCTTCATGAGAACTGGAGATATTGGCATACAAAACTATCACAACATTTGGAGAAAGAAACGTCCCATAAGAACTTGAGAAACGTAAAAGATATATGTAATGTAATGCTTGATTTGTCATCTGGACACTCATACCTTTCATTTAAATTTACAGAATCGAAGCAGTTATCATCAATTTTTTTTAAAAAATTTAGGTTATTTTGTATAATAAGTTAGCTAATTCCATTCTTGTTGAAGCGGATTCAGAGAATTAAAACTAGCCTCGGAATACAGTTTATGGGCTGAGTGGCAAAAGGAGTATGCGGAAGTTAGATGCATTAAAACATGAGCATAAACGAGTTTCTAAATTTTTATCCAATTTTTTTCCACTTTCCAAAAAATTCCACAGAATATGATTTTATTTATGAATTTGCGAGTATATTGAAGTACAATTTTTTTTTCATAACAATTTATTTTCCTAATGGGGTAAGAAAGCAAAACGGAAAACTTTTTTGTTCGAATAGCTGTATCCTTATAAAGTCCTGCGGATAAAATTTCCTAATGGGGTAAGAAAGCAAAACGGAAAACTTTTTTGTTCGAATAGCTGTATCCTTATAAAGTCCTGCGGATAAAATGTTCAAATAACAAAGATTTGATAATTTTCTACAATTTGATTCTGATGAATTTGTCGAAAAACGAATAAAAATATAATTATAGCGCAATTTTCGGTATTCAATATCGGAGACCGACAGATAGGAGTGCCGATTTTTTGATTTTAGACTCTTCTCATGATCCTATTTCAATCAGAAAAATGCTCCACTTTTATATTGTTTTCATAATTAAGCATTGTTTTCGATCTAATTATAAAATAAGTTTCTATGGTTTAGTGTTTAAATACACAATCTGTATTATTTAGTTTGCAAATCTCGATTTTATCACATATACTAAAATGATGAATACATAACACGTTTTTGCCTTCTGTGATCAATATTAAGTAAATGAATATTTCTGGTTATAATGAAAATTTCCGTCATTTATTTTATTGCAAAATTTAAGAATAAAAAATGTTTATATTAGATTGCGTGTCTACTGTCTACAGAATACTGAATAGAAATTTATTTTAATAAATTATCGACCAAGATCCCGTAACCGCAATACCTACGCCATTTTATGAAAACAAAAATATTTGCTATATAAGTTTCTGGATAAGAACTACAAAACATAAAATTTTACTTAAAAAGTCATTTTTTTCGATCCGTATGTAAAAATGGTATATGCAGGAAATACCACCGAACTACAAAGCCTATTCAACGACTGCGCACAGGCAATGTCGGTGAATTAAGAAAACAAACTTGCTGAACTCATAACAGAAGAAACACTTGGAAAACTGAAAGCCGAGTATTGAGAAGCCAAAAACAGGATTAAAAACTTTTTAGTCCTATAGTTTCTGTAAAAATTTAGGACGAGGCTTTTACGGCGGTTTTAGGATGACCGCACACGACAAGATTTGTTTGATCAGAAATTCTGATCTGAAAATCTGTTGGTCAACGGTGTACGTCAGTCCTATAAGAAATTCGTATAAAAAATTCTGTTCATACATCAGACAAAAATAACATCGTAAGAAATTCTTTTAAGAAATTCTGATGGTACTTCAGGCAGCATCGTAAATTAATCAATATAATTTAATACATAGATATAGTGATGTTTAGAGGATAGCTGCGAACGTAACTATTGTTATAATGTATTATTGTATAAGTATAAGATGTCTTGTCTATCCTCTAAACATTACAGGTAATAATTGATTTAAAACGAATTAGTTATAAGCTCTTAAAGATTGTTTTCCATCCCTTTCTAATAAATTTAATGCGTAATTCTACGATAAGCGGTCATTTTCAATAGAAAGATCGCACAATAAAATTTTTGAATATTAATGTAATTTATATAACATTTTTATTCATAATCAGCTTATTACTTACATTATCTATTTGCGATTATGAAGGAAAGTGTATATGAGTGTATATAAGTGCCATGGACATCGATAGGTCCTGTTACCGTATAATGATCCTGTATAATCACTATGAAGACGAACATTTATGACGTCATTTATGCAAATCTCTTTCTTTGTTTAATTAAGCATTTTGAACACCCATATTTTGGCTATTTTTGTACTTCAAATTCATGTTCGTGAAGTAAAGACGCTTAAATTGAAGTGATAAATTTGTGCATCTTCCCTATTTTATTATATATTATTATATATATGTCAGTTCTTTATCGGGTAGTTAGATTTTATAGTTTCACAACTGTTAAGGAGAGTTTCATGTATTTTAGGACAAGGAAGTAATCATTAAAGCGTGTACATTAATGAGCATAACTGTAACTGTGACATTGTAAATAGCTTTCATCTCAAAATATTAATATTGTTTTGCAATACATCATTAGATTATATAGAAATTTCAAACCGCAAAAAGCTCGAGAAATATAAATAATTAAAAATATAAAAAAAGAGCTTTTTTTCTTTTACATCAAAGTGTTTTATCGCATTCATTATGATTGAATTAAAAAAAAAAAAAAGAATGTATTTAGGGTAAATAAAAGATGATACAAAAATTAATCATTCGTATATTTCTTCATTCCAAATGGTTTGAAAAAGAACCTCAGTTTTTCCGACCACATACATTCATAATATCTCCTCTTTCTCGTCATTTTTTAATTTAAAAAGTATTTAAATATTGTTGTAATTTTTTGCTAACATTACAAATTAATTCAAAGACAAAAAAAAAATATAAATTATAATTTTTTACCTGCCTTTGTAAGATATAAACTTCCGTTAGTATATCGTTTTTTTAATAATCAAGACAAAATGACTACTTCCATTGGATACCAAATGTTCATAAATTGTAAAAACATTGTAGGAAAAATATTAAATTCGTGAATGAAATAACTCAGTAAATTTTATTTATTACCAGCAAACAATTTTTTAATAAGAAAAAAAGATATATTACAGATTAGAAGACGATTTTTTCGAAATTATATAGGAGGCAGATTGGATACCATGGGCTTAACTATAACTCAAGAAAGTACTAATCCAAAAATGATTTTATTTATCAATTGAAACGCTAAATTAATTGATGGTTGGTTGCCAGTGTTGTCTAACTTTCGATAAAATTTATTTTTTGCTTCCAGGAGATTTTTCTAGGCCGAAAAAATATATTTATACTGACCAAGAATGCTCTATCCGACACAAAGTTTATATATGGCTGAAATAATCTGGAAATTTCACAGAGAATGACATTATGATGTTTACTATGATTTCATCATAAAACAAATCGATCCGTTTACTTCGAGATAATCGATTATAAAAAAAAAACGGCTTAATAAAATTATAAAAAAAATATCTTTGTACGGAGGTTATTAAAATTATATATTGCAGAAAATGACAGACCTATTTATTATTGGATGAAATAATAATAGAAAAACATTGTGTTTAAATCTCAAAGAAGTCCACTCACTACTTCTATGACAAAATACCCAAAAATAGGGTTAATTTGAACATTCTGGCATCATTTGATTTCGATATTTAAGGTCAACCGTCCAGTTTGAATGTTTATATGATACTAGAGTCCCGTTACAGCGGTCGAAATTCGATCATAATCACTCAAAAGTGAATTTCACAGGCTTCAAAACAGTAGATTAAACAAAACAGTATATTATATGCGTGTATGAAGTAGTGTGTGTAATATAAGCCACACATCTTATATATGTGTGTGCCATAGTGTGTGTAATGTTTTTTTTATTGATTTAATGTATTTTTATGCATAATTTTTAAAAAATATTGGCATTCTCCAGTCCTTCTCCTATGTAAACTATAAGTGTGCCAAATTTCATACTCCTCCGCCCGCACAGCTTTCGTAAAAAGGGGTACAAAGTTTTTATATATAGATAATAATAATAATAATAATAATTATTATTATTATTACTATACAGTGCGTGATAGCATAATCTATATATAAATATACAAATACACACACAATCTGCTTCCAGATTAGCCCTCCTCTTTCCCTCTGACTATTTTCCTCTGCTAAAAATATAAAATGAGATTTAGTTACCTGAATGTTACCAAATGGGAGAAAATTAAGAATATGATTGAAGATAAAATACTGGCCACCAATTGTAGGAACTATGACTATGAAAACTATAAAACACATGATCTTACACTCAGTCTTTATCGATTTCTGTAATATTGAAGTGCAATCAATCTTTTCACTGGAGATCATACATCCTTAATAAATAAATTAGGATTTCAGTTATTTCACTAAACCAGCTTCTTCGAAAATAAAGCCAAAAAAACGACAGTTTGCACTTTTTCGACTCACCTAGTACAGATTTTCATTTATATGTATGCACATATATTCATCAAATTTAATTTTGTAAATTTTGTAGTGAAAGATGTTAAAAAAGCAATCTACTGAAATGCGAATAATGTTTTAAAATACACAAGTAAGGTTTTAGCTGTTTTTTTAAAGACAGGTACATTCAGAAATAACAAAAGAAAAACAAAAAAAGTTCAAATGTTAACATTTCGTTGTTTCGTATCATCTTCACGCAAAGCTTTAAGAGTGGTAATATTGTTATTTTCTGCAAACAAAGCTAAATTTTCTTTTACTGTATTTTACTTCTCTCTGTTTTAACTAAATACATTATACCTGTGTTATGTATGTTTTCTTGAAAATTAATTTTTACTAACGTAAAACTAAAAAGCCTGACAAGCTTTTATACATATAATACGTGAGATAATAAACAAGGATAAAACAAGAAAATGAGAAAATATTTTTAGGATATTATTGTTGTGGAAAAGAATTTATTTTTTTATAGTATACGAAAAAATAAAAGATATTTGTACGATTGCAATCAAGCATTTATAAATAATATGCTTGAATATGCGATGATCGTATTTAAGTGCATGAAACAGTTTCTTGATTTACTGAACGATTCACATGCAGCCTTTTAAGATAACAGTATTCTTCGAAAAATAACGTCGACCTAGTACAGTATTTTTCGAAAATCAATCTCTACTTTCGGGGTAAAATTATTTCTATGAGCGTCATGTTTGGTAGATCGCTCTTGAATATAGGAATCGCGATACAGGTCCCAAAAATCTTCACTTTGTACGAGTAAGTATAATATTAATTCTGGTTTCATAACCATTTGCGATTGTGTAACGATAAATTTTCAAAGGGTATTTTTTTTATAAACATAATCTGCATTTATAGTTGAAGACAATATCATATTGAAGATTATGAACTCAAGTTATTAAAAAAAATTTTGGATAACTTCCAATATAATTTATTTATTGTCAAGTACAAAATAAAAATGTGCGGATAGTGTAATAGCTCAGCGGAAAGAAACGATAATCGAGTTTATATTTAGTATTATTACAAAAAATTACTAGTATTTAATTCTATCTGTAAAAAGTTCAAATATTACTGAATTAACATAAATGTATAAAAAATGTATTTGAAATTTGATAAGCCAGATTTGTTAAAGAACGAATAATTACTGTTTACAATAAAATCCAATGTATAGTAATTTTAAAATAACAATGAGAACAAAGCATAGTATCTAATTTTAAAAAAAATGGAGTAATTGTAACATATTGCAAATATTGAAATTTATCAAAAAAAAAACTTAACTTTGAATAAATTTTGCCATTTTTGAGAAGTTTTATAATTTTTTAATAACAAAATATTTTAGCCAACTTCAGAGTTTAGAGTTAAAAGTTCTATGGTCGGCTGGTCCTTAGGAATGCACGTATAAAATTTGAAAAAAAAATTTACTCAACCTAAAATATGACTACTATTTTATTGTAACAATTTATAATATTTCTAGTTGAACATAATTTTTTCTGGATAAATAATAAAATTGAGTAAAAATATACATGAAAAATATGTTGGAATCAAATAATTACATTAAAACAAGGAAACACATTTAGTTGACAAATGTCTTTATTCAATCAAATTTTTCCAAATGAAAAGAGAATTCACGTATTGATATAAAAACGTGTTTATTTAAAATTAAGTACAATTTGAAAATTGAATTGAAATACATAAATTCATATAGACACTCTCATATGACCTCTATCTGTTATAAAACATTATATTCAAATTTATATTTTATCCTAATATTGATTGAACTCTTTGTATAATATTATCGTCTTATCTTCCAATGGGACTATGTTGTGGAAAGTATCATTGAAACGAATAGTCGAGCTGAGATAGAGAGACATTAATATAAGCGCTTATCCGTCTTGCAATTTGATGAAATTGTAGTATTTTGATCACATAATGCAAATGCAAACTTGAGAGAATTGACATTACACAACGAAATATTGAGAATACGATAACAGATAAATATACTTCGTGTAAAATTAGTCTTATGATATTATACTCACATAAACAATTACCGGGTTTTTGATTCTTGTTTATAACGTAAAAGTAAGTCACAAAGCTTTCGCTACCGTGGGAGTATATAAATTTTGGTAAAACGTGGGAGTAAATTTTCATAGGAGAACCAAGAAGAAATAGTGTGCATAATAATACACAGCTAAAAGCGGAATTGATTCTTCATGGCCAATGATTCAAAATACATATGCCGATGCAAAATTAAATCCACAGTCATCCTCCATTAACATTATTAGACAAGAAATCGAAACTTTGATCCAATAAAAATCATGTTATATGGCTTTTGTTGAAGTTGTAAGCTTCAATCGGAGATAAGTATACATAACTACTCACCCTTTTCGTCTGAACCTGTTCTGTTATTCATGTTGCAAGATTCTCTGTGATGCCTTGTATTAAAGACTGGTTTCGACAAGTATACCTTAATTACTCGGACTTAACGGATAGCATTCGACAGGCTTGTGTATTACCACAGCTCCCGGTTGAAACTTATCAAGGTATACTTAAGTGAGATTTCTGACAGGACACCGTCGGTTGAACTATCATCTTTATAATTTGGGAATATACGACGATTCTACTTGTAGGCCGTGTTGGAGAGCCATGAAACCTCCATTTACGTCATTTGCACTTGTAGAAATTTTCAAGGTTTTTGATATAAAATCTTGGCTTGTCTGAAACTCTGGATCCATCCATTATGGGAACAATTTCAGCGGAGAAGCTGTAAGTTTCTTGCGTGGCCATTGGTCTCGATAAAATCATATAGAATCACCTATTCTGGATGGTTTTTTCACTACATCTTGAGTCAGAAGGCATCCTTTTATGTAATGGAATATTCTTAACGGGGGTACAGAGGACCAAAATGTTTAGGTGCACTGGATGCAGCTGCGGTACCTCTCTTATTATTATCTTATCTTAAGTATATATAGTTCAGTCAAACTTAGAACTCCTAATTTGAATTTCATATTTTTGTAATTTGCTTAAATAATTAACTTTACTGAAATTTAATAAATATTTTCTCATTTTTTTCTTATGGGTAATCCCAACCTTTTCGCCCTTGCTGTGAAACAAAATGTTTTAATACGTTTCATGATGTGATGTTACCTTCCAATTTATCATAGTTTATTTAAAAAAAATATAGAATCTTAAGAAATAATCTATAATACTCTGTGATCTACGAGTATATAATATAGAGGTAATAAAAGTGAGTGTTTAAAATTAAGATCAATTTAAAAAATTGAATTGTCATCAAAATAAAAAGAGACAACGAAAAACAATAAATAAATCAGGATACATCCTTCCTTTCAGTTTCTCTTTCGTATGTAAATGATAAGTAGAATATAAATAAAAAGGCGAGATATTTTATTAAATCGAATAAGAATCGCGCAGACTGTGTTTCTTGCTGCTACTAATAACCAGATAACAATTTAAATACTGTTAAAAGACATAACAGCAGCAAAAAATCCGTACAGTTCTTAAAAATATTATTTACTTGTTAATAGCAATAAGTTTTCTCTTGTGTTTTTATTTTTTTATTTTCTTCATTCGCAAGTTAATTTTGAAAAGTATAACAAGACAACATTACACAACAACTTACTATGAATGTAAGATAGTAGGCAATAGATAAGTGATGTCTGTATGTTTATATGTATTTATGTCAGTCGTATATATTCGTTGTGGAGGTATGACAAAAAGTGAAAAAAGAAAAGAAAAAAATAAGATACTGTTTTGTGTGTCAAATATCACATCATAAATGGTGGCGTAGATATTGGAACATCTATTTAATAACAGCGTCCATGAAAATTATTTTGTTACCCTACCCACTTATTGTTTACTCAACCTTTGCGATTCTCATACCATGTAGTTTAAGAAAAATGATTAGGTATTGCTAACTTCATGCACTAAAAGTAGTTTTGCTCTAAATTATGCAAAAAGGTAATTTTCAGCGGGAAAAAAGATGAAAGCAATTATAGAAGTATTTACTACCTGGTCTGTAAGGTGCAATAATTGTTCAATGATGTTGATATAATTAACATGTAGTAAATGATAGGAATTTATACTTGAACATTTTTTAAAACAAAGATTAATAATCAAAAATTAATGAAGATACAAGGAGCAATGTCAGCACAGATGACTTCATGTAGCTGACTGCTACACAGCACTGATGAGTAATATGTGAGAGTATGCGTTGAAGCGTTGTCAAATTAACTGCACTAATTTAATTATCATGTAGATACTTATCTTTTCTCTCTTTCCAAGATATCGTATTCTCTTCGATAATAAGTAATACCTTAATTCAAATTATAAAAAATACATGAATTATTATTATGAGTGACTTAATTCAATAAAACAGGAAATATTTAACTTCACACATTGAATTTTAAGAAAAAAAGGATTTTATTGGATGAGAACGATGCATGCAAATTAAAGATAACTATTTGTTATGATTATTATAATTTAACTTTTGCTTCACAAATTTATAAAAGTTACCGATCTTCATTGCTGAAGCCAGCTAGAACTTGGTATGCGACACTAATCACTTAAATTTTTTTAGCTTTACGGAAGAACTTTCTTAAGGTTTGTTCAAATTGATCAAGTAATTTAGTCAAGTAGCAAGTAGTTTAGTTAATTGACGTGTGTAAACAGCAACATTTTAGTGTTTAGAAAAAATTGTCTAGTCAAGTAGCTTAGTACAATTTTATTTTTTGTGAGCAAATTGTACCTTTGTATCACAAACACATAACAATAAACAAATAAAGAAATCTAATATTTAGTTGTTGATTCAGTCACATAATATGAATAGTTTTGTGGTATCAAATTATATTTCATAACTATGACTGTTTAGATAAATATTTAGATAAATGTTTAGATTTAAATAAATATTTAACTATATTATCAAATTATAAGAGTGAACGTTTTTTGATCCAGTGTTAAGTGTTTAGTACTAAACTATTTGCTATTTGACTAAATTACTTGATTAATGTAAACAAGGCTTTATTCTATTACATCTATGTATATTAAAGTTGAATTATTTTCATAATTTCATTTATTGTTTTAAAACTTGCTCAAAAATATATATATTTTAATTTCTGTGGCTAACAAACTATAATATAAACCAAGAAATCTAGGAAAGAAACACAAAATTTTTACTTTAATTTGTGACAAAATAACTATACTAAAAGTGTATATCTCTTAAATAAGGGACATTTTCATATATTTGTAATATTGGCTCCATTAAAAATTTATAATAGCTAATTTAAAACGATATCTTAAAATAGAACACATTAAGTGCATGTTTCCTGAATATTTTCCAATAAAAATTTTTTATTGATAATATATAGAAATTAATAGAATTTTATAAATTTAGTATTCTAAAACTATAATTTTTAATGTAAAAATTGATGAAGTTGATGAAAAACGATTCAAATACAGTTAAAATTTTTATACTCGACAAACATAATATGGTAGAGAATATATATTAATTTTAGTTTAAAGTTTCTAAGGCTACCAAATATTGAGCGCACAAACAAAATTTTGGTATAGGAATTCATAGAAATACCTAATTAGACCATTCACGGTTGTCCGTCCGTCCGCCCATCATTACGATAACTCAAAAACAAAAAGAGCTAACGAGTTGAAATTTTGGTGATGTATTCTTAACATAAAAAGTGAGTTTAAGTTCGTGAATGAGCGAAATTGGTTCATTAGGTCCAAAGGATTCTTGACCCAACTTTTAAACTATAAAAGATCGAAGAAAAATTTAAAAAAAAATTTTTTTTTTAACAAACAACTTACGTTTGAAACATTTTTTCGTAAAATGTTTTAGTTCTCCACAATTTTAGTTCAAATTTAGCTAAAAACACATATAAGTAATAATACATATTATTATTACTATTATATATACATATACAACTGTATAGACTGCATATTTATAGTATTCTATGAATGCTAATTAAAAATATTCCAAACAATGTAATTTTATAATATGTCAAATATCTAAACATAAAACTCTGTTAGTTTTTATCTTCACTTGTTTAATTTGAATATTTGAAAAGTTTATATTTTTTATTTAAACTTTTGGTATTTTGGTTAAATTTTAAAAGTGGAGTTAGTTAAAATTTTCAAATTTTTCTTTTCAATTTCAACAGATACATGTTAATGAAAATATTACATTTTTCAG
>JAEMTY010000401.1:0-25000 GCA_020423425.1 Chrysopa pallens
AATGAATTCAAGTATGATTACCCACAACCGTTATTTACATAAAGGAGTGTGCTTCTAACAAGCTGTTGTCTTAAATTACATATAAAATTGAATTTATTTTATTTATATGAAAAAATAAAAAATTTTAATTCAATGAAAATTTATTCGTAACAAAATTCATTTTCCAAAATAATATTATTTTACTATTTGTTTTTAACCAAGAAAATAATGACATGGTCAAAGGAATTTTTTAATTACCGCCTTTAAAATAACCTAGAAAGGTTAGGAAATGGTTTATTTTTAAAATCACCATGGCCACCATTCAGATGCTTAATACCAAAAGAACAAACCTAAATAAAATTACAAACCGACTGAAAGGACCTCTATGATAGAAGTAAGGACCTGTATATGACCTGTTTAGTTGAAACCGATTACTTCTCAGTTAATGTATATACTGTACAGTGTTGTGATGTAAATAATCCTTGTTGTATTTTTTTGTTTTTGTTTGTTTTGTTTATGTGTATTATTTTTGTGTGTATATTATTTAAAATATTTAGTTTTTCAAATATACATGACATTCTGTCATAAAGTATAACTGGTGTACCAAAAAAAATAAATAAAAAGACAAAATTAGTTGATTTGACTGTGTTGTGTGTGTGTACTTTAAAAATATTTAAAAAAAAAAACGATCCTACACTAACTAAAGCCACAAACTATTTATGGATTTAAATTTATAAATATTTTATACACGAAAAATGAACCAAATATTATACGTTCTAAGTAAGTTTTTAACAAATATCTTTAATCATATTTATTATGGCTTATTAAGACCCTAACTATCGGTATAATTAAGAACTATTTTCAATAGGGATGTTGGTAAAAAATTATTTATTACTTCAGTTGAAGTGTCTATACTTCACAAACACGAATTTTAAGTTTTCTTTAAATGTTTAAAAATAAGGTATATATGGACATTAATATTCCTAATTAAACAAAGAGAGAAATATGAGTTTATGACATCAATGGTATTTTCATATAAATTACATGTTAAAAATTGTTTTTTAAGAAAGGGCTCGATTACGATATTCGTGATGCCTTGATAAATTTTGGTAAAACAAGCCAAAATAATACGAAAATGAAGGCTACTAATTTTCGAGTTATCGCCTATGCTTCGAGTAGAAAACTAATTCGATTTCGTAGAAAGCTGAACATTTTCTAAACTGCGTAAAATAATCTTCAGAAGTCGTTCGAATTGAGTCTAAAATTAAATATGAAACGTAAAAAGGACTAAAGCGTAAAAAAATTTATATATTATAATTAGTTATTTATTTTCAAGAATCATATAATTTATAACATCAAATTTGGGAAAGACCTTAAAATCTTGTGCCACATTTGTATTCAAACAGCAGAAAATGTAAAATCAGCTTTATGAACTCTCACCGAATTAATCATTATTAATAATTGATGACTAATTAATCATTTGATTATTTTTTTTTTAATGGAACATTATGGATGAAATAAAGTTATTCTTTTACAACAATATTTATTTTATTTTTTTTATTTTTTTTAAATAGTTTTTAACTTCCGTGGTGTGTTTATAAATCAAATTGGGGGCATAAAATAATGATTCAATTTATAAACTTAGTTAATTTATTGTTTGATCAATTACGTGTTTGTTTAAAACAGTTGATAACAAAATCAGAAACTAAATTGAAATATTATTATTGTTATAAAAAAAAATAAATAAACTTGTAAGCATTGGTGAACAATGATGATTTATCGATTATTTCAAATAAATAAATATTGCCGTCTAATAAATATTTCTTCAAATAAATATTGCTGTCTCTTCTGAGAAGTGCTTAGGTTTTGATATTCTAGGTCATATTAAACATCCATGAACACTTATGATTGTATATAGCTTGTGGCAATTGGTAGGGGAGCCCAAAAGAGGATTTTTGGATTTGCTCGAGCGCGTCAGATTACTATGGACGATTCCTTACCCCTTGCTTGAAAAGAAAATGTCTTAAATTGTAGCAAATCCAAACATTTGAAAAAATGTTCCAAACGAAATTTATTTGTTAAAAAAATTATCATTTTTTTGTATATGAACTTTTCTTCTGTCTTTTATAGTGTAAAAGTTTATCCAAGGATTCATTGGAAACAATGGACCGATTTTGCTCATTCACAAATTTTTTGTGTTCAAAAATTTGAGTTCGTTATCTCTTTGTTTTTGAGTTATTATGATGATACACGGACAACCGTAAATGGACTAATTAGGTGCTTCTATGAACACTTATCCGTACCGTGTACAGTACGTGGCAGGGACTTCTTAATCGATTGATGCACTACAAGTGTCTAAAATTTGTAATAAAACATTCTCTAGAAATAATAATTATTTAGAAATTATAATTGTTTGTTCAATTGTTTGCATGCAAATTTTATAGCAAATGTCAAATAAAAATTATTGAATAATTACAAAAAAATGACATTTAATTGAAGTTATTGGGTTGAAAATTCTAAGAATGATTAAAGAAATTGCATTACTGATTATTTTTAATTGCAAATATAAATAATTATTCAAGTTTGTTAATCAATTTTGAGAAATATCCAATATGAAATCATACATAATTCACAGACTTATATATAATTTGATAAACTAGTATTTCGTAATCAAAGAAACGAATGAATAAATCTTTTGATGTATGATACCCAAACCAAAATTTTATTTGTGCCTTCAATATAAGCTAGCGTTACAAACGTTATATGTCGAGAATAATATTGAGAGTGGTCTAGTTTATAGACGTGTATGACTAAATAGCGGATGTAAATACTCATTAATATTATTTTTATAATATTATTAAACGGTTTCATTTTTTAAATAAATCTTACTTTTTAAAAATGATATAAAAACCGGTCTTCATTATATCCAATGTAGGTAAAATAAATAATAATAATTTGCATTTGTGCTTATATTTTTTTTTTTTGGATAATGATTTAAATATTTCACAAAGTCAAAAATAATACAGACAAAATATTTATTATGTAAAATAAATTCATATATGTAAAATAATGCAAAGTCTCTTTTTAATTGACGTATCGTTTTCATTTGGAAAATTTTCTAACATCACAATAAAAACGTGTATATTCTTATTTCACTCAACAGTTCATTGTTCTATTAATCTTATAACGATTTGAGACGAATATGATCGATTTTGTTATTCAATACCTCGAATAAAGGTATATTTACACATATCAGTGATGTCAGAGTTTAGTAATTCCGTCAGTAAGTCAGAAATACTATTCTTCTGTGGAATCTAATGGAGGGTATCTACAATTGTCCGTCACAATTTAGTCTCAGTGATTCAGTGCAGCTTCAGTCCTAGTAACTTTTTGAAATTCACCGAAAAAGATTAGACTGACGGAATTTTTTATTGTTTAATAGTATAGGAATAAAGAAACAATTGATAGAGACTCGACGGAAATGTGTAAATAAACCGATTATTTCTTACTGAGACTGGCCTTTGACTGAACTGACACATGACTGAAACGTTTGAATGATCTCTTATCCGAATAATTAAATTTAAGTCGTTATTAAAAAATAATCCAATTGGTTTGTGGATCTAACGGGTTTTTCGGGTTGATAAACACGCTAAAATTTATATACACTTAATTAAGATGAACATAACTTTTTCTTCTTCAAATATTCTGAAAACCGTGTCGGTTTCTTTTTCGGGCGCCGAAACATTTTTGATTTCGCCCAGAAGCTTCAAATTGGCGGATATCTGAGTTTTTGTAACTATAATTGGAAATTCATTCAATAAGGAATACAAATCATTTTGTCTGGACTTAAATATAAATATTTTCAGATTGTCGGACAATTTGAACCTTAAGATTAGATTACGTCACACCTAAAGAGTCGCAGCATAAGAATCAAGATCATCATAGTCATACGGTGGATATTTAAATCGTAATTAATAATTTTTATTAATTATGCATAAATAAAAGTAATTGTTAAATCAAATGGATTAATATCGAAAGAGCAAATTGGAAGCAATTTATTGAATTAAAAAAATATAGAAAAAAGTATTAATTAGTTGAGATATAAGGAAAATAATTTTTGTAATTTTGATTGCAAATAATTGATTAAATAATTACCTAATCACTGGATCGATTACGGATCTTGATAGAGCATTTTGGCAGCAATTTTTTTGGGATTTGGTTAAATAAATTTTATTAAACTTCCACGCTAACTTGCGGTATTACTTAATTTCGATTTTTTGCCTCAATTTCCTAGATCAAATTATTTTGTATTGTATAAATACGTATTTTGACTACAAAGTAGTAATCATTAGTATGAATTAGCTAGTTGTAATGATTCTCTGAGTAGATGTTACTCGTTGCTAAGACGGTTTGCACAAACTTTGTAGTCGAAATACGTATTTATAAAATACAAAATAATTCTAGGAAATTGGGTCAAAAAATCGAAATTAATTCGAAAAAATCCTAGAGTTCTCAATAATAATTATAAAAAAAAAATAAAACCGGTATTAATTATTTTTTTTATACAGTATTATCAAACACCTACTTAACGGAAGTTATATAATAACGTGATGAATCGATTATATATTTATTTAAGAAATATATATTTTGTTTATATTTAAGTATATATAAATAATATATTTTTTATTATTTATTTACTTTTAAATAAATGTGATGTGTGTTAGTTTAATAGTTGGTTGATATCACATCACAAGAACTGCTTTTGTGTTTAGTAAATGTATCGAAAAAAAATGTATATATATATAATAATAACGGCTTGTGACAGCTCACTTATCATATGACACACAATATAAAAATCTTATCTTCTATTACTGTATGTACCGACCGACCGTATTCTCTGGTATTATGTGTTGACTTATGTATGGATATATATACTCTGATCAAATTTTATGTAGCAATCCAAACTTATGAGTCATCACAAATATTGTAAATAAATTTGATTTAAATGTAATTTAAACCTGAAATCTTTGACATTACGTCTTACTTAAATGAATAGAAATCAAACAAGCGAAGATAACAACTGACAGAGTTAATTGTGTAGGTACTCGAAAATGATTAAATTTCATTGTTTGGACTTTTTTTTATGTATACATGTATAATAATAATATGTATTGTTATTACATATATGTGTTTATTAGCCAAATTTGAGCAAAAATTGTGCAGAACTCAAATATTTTACGAAACAATGTTTCAAACAAAAATTTGTTTCAAAAAAATATACTTCTTTTGTATTTTCATTTTTCTTATAGTTTAAGAGTTGGGTCAGGATCCATTGGACGCAGTGGACCGATTTTTCTCAATCGCAAACTTAAGCTTACCTCTATGTGTAGAATACATTACCATAATTTTAGTTTTGGAGCTGTAGTGATGAAGGACGGACGGGTCGAAAATGGACTAATTAGGTGTTTTTATCTCTTATATATTATGTATGTCGATTATAACAATCGTATATGAATATACATTGGTTGGTATTTGATTGGAGTATATTCGTATGGTGGCTTGGTGCAGTAAATATTATAATCTATTACTCAAGAGTCGGTTTTTTTTATGTACCTACTCATAGAGTTTAGTCAATGTAATAATTCTTCTGGTTACGTTTGAAGAACGCGTACAACGTTCTTCTACGTCGAACACAGCTAATTTTTATATTCGAATTTTTTTTTCTCGTTAAGTGGTTTTTTTTTTCTACTCTGAACATTAAATTCAATTTTGAGAATCAGTTTTGATAATTCAAGATATGCCATTAACATATTTTTTATATCAAAAGTAAACACTTTTATCAAACATAAAATGTATTTCGGGAAAAGTTTGACTTATTATTCGGATATAATAATTCATAAAATTACAATTTCAAAAATAATATTTTTGATTTGGTGGTGATGTATATCCCATGCAATTAAATTTTAAGGGCACTAGAGCCATGCCAAAAACATGAATTATTGCTAAAGTCTTTGAATATAGCATTAATAATTTAAAAGAAGGTTAAAATGTGGAAAAAAAATTTAATATTAAAAAATTGGGCCGAGGCTAGACTTAATTTTATCATACATAATGTAACCTTATTTAAAATTTTATTCAATAAAATTTATGTAGGCCCGCAAGCAAATAAATGTTGTATGAAAATACCCTTTTGCTTTATCTTTGCCTTTATTTTCTCTTTTTGATGGGACAACATTTAAATTATGCATCCGAAAAATAAATGCCGACCAGAGGGTTATGGAACATAAAATTCCCTTCAAGAATTGTAGACTCAAAGGCTACGGGTATGGACTTTGGTATGTCAACTCCTAACTAGTCCAAAGTTACGAAGCCAAAAATTTTGCTCAGAATATTTTCCTCTATACGTTTTCGTTTTTTCCACTATATATGGCGTTTTATCTACTCAATTTCCTGATTTCGTAATTAATGCGTTGTCTCTTTGGACACTGGCAAGTTTTTATTAAGGAAATTCTTTTTATCGTGAAAGTTGGAAAATCTTTATGATTAAGTGATAAAATTTTCGAAATCACCTCGAAAACAAAAAGTATTCCTACTTTTTATGTATGAAATCTGGACTTAAAATTTGTAAAGGTATTTTTGAATCATCTGTGTATACAAAAATTTTATGTTGATAACTCTAATTCTTTGTTAGAATAATGCTTTTTCAAGTTCATTAATCTGTTAATTGTGGAAAATAATCCTCAAGGTCTTGTTAAATTTTTTCTTTTTAGAATAATAGGCAAAATCTATTATGAATTCAAAATTTTTTGTGTGTTCATTTGACCTTACATTTTTCGATGAAAAATTTTAATAATGATTTTTTTTTAATTTGTTTCAGATCATGCAGTGTCTCAACCGATTGCGATGGTTACCCGCCGTACTGGATCATTTCCAGCTGGCGGTGTTGATTCATCAAGTATATTATCACCACGCGGTAGCGATTCAACCGGTGGTCTTGGTGTCAAAATGGTTGAATACGTATTGGGTACATCACCCACATCAAAAGATCCATTAAGTTCATTGGAACCACGTATGCGTGGATTAGGCTTAAATGATAATGTCAACGATAAAGATAAAGATAAAGCACCAAGTCCATTCGATACAAAAGATAGTTTACGTAAAGCTGAAGAGAATGGCGTGGTAATGCAGAATGGTGGCGGACCATTACAGAATGGGGTTGGCGTTGTACAAGTGTTAGATGAAGATAAAGGTTTTAAGTAAGTACCCTATACCTTCCTTATATTATATGAATAATATTAGGGTCGTACACACGAGGAGTTTAATTGATAAATCCGCCCTTTCACGAGGGGATATTCCACCTTACAGAAGTGACGTTGGGATATCATCTGGTTGAATTAATCATCTTCATAACTTAGACGATGGTACAAGTAGGTCCTGTTTAGAATAGGGAAGATGCAATAAAAAAAGTTCCTATTTTACCCATCAAAATGTGAAACTAGACTGCTCAATACTAAACAAAATTCGAATATTGTTTCAAAAACGAATATGTTTAATAATCTCTTAAAGATTATTTTCTCCCTCTTCCTTGCAAAAAAAAAAAAAAAAAAATGTTATGGGTAATTCTACGAGAAGCGTCATTTTCTACAAATTGCAAAAACAAATGGGTGCTTGTACTTATTTACGTGCGTCAGAAGTTATACTTTGGCATTATTAAAAAATAATTTTTAATTCTATGCAAATAATTAATTACAATAAAATAATAAACGGACTAGAGACGGGTAGTCAACATCATTAATAAAGCTCAGTGTTCTTGAAATAAAGACGCTTCAATTGCAGTGATATCAAAAATTGGTTCAACTTTTAGAAAATAATAAAATCGGTATTCAAGTTATTTTTCACCTGTAAAAATTTCCAAGGTGTAAATAATCGCTATGGTCTTTTTGCGTCACCATTCGTCTCGATTTTGCACATTTTTTGCTGTGAAATTGTTTTAAAAAAGTTTCAACCCCCCTGTAGAAAATAATCTTACATACGATCCTGATATATAACATATTCTCGAGACTATTTTTAATTAGTGCTTTTCATGTTTATCTATAAATTTTATGTGTGCTTACTTAAAATAAACATAAACAAACATAGAGAATGATTCTTCGGTATTCTCTCTCAAGTTCCAAACCTTCTGTCTGTTTTTATACATTAACTTTCGTAAATAATCGTTAAAATGCCGTCTTTTCTGGGTCGTTGCACAATTAATCGATATTACATGATAGATAAAATGTTATTGTTTTTATTTCTTATTTTATGGTTGTTTTTGTGTTTTTTCGTATGTGGTGGCAATCTTGAATGTGTTTGCCATAATAATTTATACATTCTTATGTATTACCTGTTTCCTTAGAACGTCACATTCAAGAGTTTCTTCAGGGTAAATAAGTAAAAATTTATGCTATAAAAAATGCATAAACCTTGAAATTATCAATGAAATTCAATTTTCCATTTATGTGGTTTTTATAATAAATGCTCACAAAAAATGAGAATACTAAGACAATTTCTAATTTAAAATAAAAAAAGCAACACTTTTTTTCTGTTTTCATTTTTTTATCTATTTTTAAAACATTAAATACTCGATTGTTATGTTGTGTTGAGTTGTTTATCAGAGTTAAGTTTATTTATTTATCTTAACATAGTTTAAACTGAAAAAATTATAAATTGACACCACAAAATTTGTATAATTTATAATAATGTAAGCCTGAAAGATTCAGGTCGTTGCGTTTTTTTATTTCATGAGTATACATTGAGTTATTTTTTTCAATTTTTGTCCTCATATAACTGAAAAAATAACTTTCCAAGTGAAATGAAAAATATGCACAATCTTTACATGAAATCGGGAGATATGCCAAAGAAATTTTCGTAATGTCGTACGTGTGTACGCGGCTTTATACACAAATGGCCTAGAAAGTTCGATATGTACACGTGTTGAAATTCTCATTCCCTGTATTAGTATTTCCGATCATTTCTTGTTACAAATTACATAATTTGTTTTGTGTCTCAGCTATAAAATTATTATTATTATTTTTTTAAAGAAATATAATTTAAAAGTTTAAAACAAAAGCATAAAATTGCTAAACTCAGCAGAAATTGCTAATAACAATAGAAGTCTTTGTCGTGTTTTTTTTTGGTCATCCTTCCTCTACTCCCTTGCTTATTGAGTGCTATGCTTCTTCGTATCACACAAGTAAATGACTTCAATGTAATGTTTGTATTATTATTATATTGACTTGACTTGAGAAATAATAATGATTACGTTTTCTTAATGGAAATAATATAAAATATGTTTCTCAGAATTAACGAAGTTTTTTATGAATTGTAATTATTTTTATAATAGAACTTTTATTTAAGTATTGTGATTATATTTATTAATTTATTATTTATGTATTTAAATTATTTTACTGGGTGTTACATGATCTTCAATCTCCCAGATTTTTATTTAACCTGTCCTTTAAAAAATTATTGTATACATGCGTGCAAATAATTACAGACTACCTTGAAAGAGCTAAAATTTGTTTGAAACCATAATTTATTTATGGAATTATTAGTTTTAATAACGCCGCACAAGGTCAAAGTCATAGATTAAAGGTGCGCCACAAACACTTGCTATTCAATTTAAAGGTCAATTAAACTAAATATTTTATTAGGAAATAACAACGTGGAAATTTCTTGCTTTATCTGTATACTCAAGCACTCCACTCAAGAAATTTCGGTATACTCTTGTAACATAGCGATTAGATTTTCTATTTCAATCGAATAGGGCTCTTACTTTTTGTTATTAAAGAACAGTCAAGATAAATTACATTAAATCCTTTGAAAAGTCTTTCTTCGACCCAACTATTTTAAGTTTGTATTTTCATTTAATGTTTTCCCATTTTCCTCTCCAAAGGCTTATTAATTTCGAACATATCGGTACACAGGATCTTAGATACGAGAGAGAATACTATTGGCCTTAAATTTTCTTAAAACGTGTAGAGTTTTCGTAAATTTATGGAGTTAATAAACAGATTTTTACTAACGTAAACGAAAAACAGGATACTTTTAATATCGTCTCTAACTCTGGGCCATAACCACATTAAAATTTCGAATTTTTTACGGAAAATGAATACAGACAGGATATAACAAATATTTTACAGGACATCCGGTAGTGGTTTGTGTATATAAATTGAAGAAGCTTATAAGAATTTTATGTTATTTTTTTTGATAATAGAGTATAAAAACTATTTTAAATATTATCGAAAGATCATAGTTCTGTCTCAAGGTTAGCCAGTCATAGCAAGTCATTCCGCTTCGCGGCACCTTCATTTCCTATTTAAATATAGAAAAGAAGTGTTTAACGTGCTGCGGTAGTTAGGGCGAGCAACAAACATACACAACATACGTGTTTGTATGGGCACACTGTTACATACATTCATACGTACGGATCACAGCACACGGTAACTGTGTTTACGAGTTGTCAGAAGAGTGAGTTAATTCTGTTTTTATCCGTTCTTCAATTTCCCTTCATGTACACTACGCTATAAGTTTTTCTCGTTTTTAGAGGAAAAAAATAATCATAAAAAATGCTTCAGTTTAAAAAAAAAAACGCAAATAGCATTTTTTTTTTTATTATTAAAGTTTGAAATGTAATTTTACGAAACGCTTATATTTATTTTGATTACTATTTTCTGAGACGCGAGTGTGTTTTCTTTAGTGAAGAATGATTACAATTTCTTAAAGCCAATTACCTTTAAATATGGTTTTTGCAAATTTATTTTTTTATTTCTAAAATGATTTTTTTTTGTTTTTGTTTATCCTTTTACGTTATAAAGCCGTGTACATATGTGCAAAATCCACGTGAAACGCTATACCGTATTACAACTTTGACGCGTAACATCAACCTTTTTGTGTGCTTGAACGCGTAAAACCGTCGTGCAACAAAAGTTGATACGAGATGATGTTACATCGCGTCACATATTTTATTTTTGTTTAAAACAGTATATTTTTTTAAAAAAAGTACTCACCAAAATACTAAATCCACTAATTCGTTAAAGAGGAACTCTAAAAACGAGCAAAGAATTAAAAGTTCCAAAAAAATATACTAAAAATCATTTTCCTTAGTATACAACCTTGTATATCGAATTCGAGATTGTTTAATAGAATCGAAGCAGGTGTGAAAAATCGTGGCACAGATCAGATATTTCTTAAATCGTATAAAAGGGACGAATTTTAAATGTTATTCTTATCTTTTTTCGAAGACTTTTTTGAAATTCTCATAAATATTGTTTTTATATTGGAAATAAATTAACATTTTTTAAGAATAATCCTCATTCAATATACTGTTGGAAATCTTTGTTACAATAAAAAGCATTCATTTTGAGAGAATAAATTTTAATTTCACTTTTATTGTTAATGTTTTCGAATATTCTCGAAGAAAAATTAGCCATTGATTAATTTTATTTCCTACAATGTGACTGTACGTATAGTCAGTATTATTTGTTTGAAGTACAATAAGCCGTCGTGTTTTATATTCTTTATGAGTCACAATGTCCAATCGAATATAAGTGTGGGCAGTTTAATAGAGGACTATTACTAATACTAGCACTCTAGTCGATAGTAGCAAGGCTTTACTTCTATATAATATAGTATTGAACAGATGGCTCAATAGTGTTGAGTATGTCAAAAATATGAGCACCATTATTTCGCCATGCTTAGATTCGTATTTAATCAAAATATCATGAATTATTTCTGAATCACAATGAGCCGCTTAACCGCGTAAAAAATGCACCGCAATTGCAGTGTTTCGTCTACTGGTAAGGGAAAATCTGGAAACTCTGAAATAATTAGGGAATTTCAAATTTGTCAAATTATGCACATAGTTAGAGAATTTTGAATTATGTTCTGGATTTTCAAAACATGAATTTAATTTTGTATTTATTCGTAATAATTATTAATGGGTTCTTGATATCATTACCTATATATCCGATAGTGATGTTCACTCGTGAACAACTCATTGTTTAGGCTTGGTACTGTAAATCATTTAAAAAATGACGAATGATAATAGATTATATACATCCATAGAAATTATCATTTAAATTTAAATACGCTTCAATTATTAAACGGAAGAAAATAAGTAAAATGGCTCTTGAAAGGAGAAAAAATTTTCTGAACTGGTGAAAATTAGAATTAAAGATTTCACTGACATTGTTCGAGTACAGATTAAGTTTACATGTATAAAAACACATTTTGCATAAAGTAAATTGAGCTCCTGAGTATTTTGCATACTCGACGCCTTACACAGCTACTGCTCTAATAAACTTGAAGTATAGTAAGAGTAACACAAATAATAGAGTTCTCTGAATTCAATATTTAATTTATATGTGTTTTATAGGTTTATGTGTAGTGTGTATGTATATTAGTCAGTTTAGTGGATACGTATATATGTACGTGTATATAAATTGAATGTCAACTCTTATACTGTTAATTTGTTATCGCCAAACACAATTTTATCATTTCCTGATTACCTGACTTGCACAACACTATTTTATATTGTCCAATCATACTGAACAACCATACACATATACATACACAGATATGCATACAACTACCATACCATGTGCGGACGACCTTACAATTTATCATTTCAAAGATTTCCTTATTTTTTTTTTTTTTTTTGCTTCTATTACATAATTTTTGTTTTTTATGTATCCTTCGAAAAGAATTTTGAAAGTGTTTGAAGAAATTGAATTTGATTCACAACACAATAGAATGTAATTCTTCTATGTGAAAATATGTATGGGTTAGACAGCTTTTAACATACTATTATAAAAATTGTGAAATATTTGTAAAAATTTATTTTCTATAAGAAAAATATTTTACGATACATATTCGATAAACAAATTTTTTTTCTATTCTATGATATCGAGCGATTGATTAATTCTGTAAAATTAATTGTCCCTTATTACAGATAAATTTCCCATCATTTCTCGTGCGAAATTATTTTAAATACGGGAACAAATTTTTCCATATTGATAAAAATTTAGGATGATGTGTTCCAAATTAATTTAACTCAAGTTTTAAAACGACCCAAAAAAGAATTTTTCTTTAGAAGAAAGCTTTTTTTATGTAAGATATTGATGGCACTAAATTTAAGATTTTTCCTCCGCAAATTTTGGAATATAACAGCAAATTTTGGAAAAATATACTCTATCCGAAAAACATGGTCGATGAACGTATACATTGCCAAGAGGATGCCCAAGATCTGAAAGAGCACGTTTTTATACTTAGTCGATTTAAAAAGAATTTATGCCTGACACTAAACTTTGCTGAAAGTCTACAAGATAAATTTTGTGAACGTTTCGATTAATAAGGACGTGATTCAATTGAATTATGCCCTTTTACTGTTTGGCAGAGCATAGAACCTTGATAAAGTAGCATTATCGAATTAAATTCTATGCTAGAATCTCGAACTTTCGAAGTCTTATTTCGTCTCATATCTGCTCCTCGTGATTTTTCGCTACCAAAACAAAGCTTACTTCTTCACGGCATTTTTATCGTTCCTTAAGAGTATGGTGTCAATCATTTTCCGATATTAATTAAATATATTTTCCGTGGTATCAATCATGACGATAACAACAGTGTTAATTGTGTAGATAATCGTCAAATGAGTATTAATATTTGAACTTAGACTTCATAAAATACTTTAAATACTCAATTCATACAGTTATAAATCATAATAATAATAATACGTATTTATTAATTTTGAGCTGAAATTATGGTAAATCTAAATAATCTTAAATCTTTTATGGTTAAAAATCTTGTTGACAGACGGTCGAGGAGACGAAAATAGACCAATTAGGTGATTCTATGAACACCCATACAAACTTGAGACTAAAATTAATATACTTTGACATTTTCTATATATGTCGACTATAAAAATAGTGATATAATCGTTATATTTAAAAGGATGTAATATTATTGTGCTGATAATAATTAAAAAAAAGAAATAATTAAACAACAAAGAATCGTTCATACAATGTGAATACTCAATTGCACAATATTATGATTTTATTTCGCGGGAGAGAAACCATATTTGTATTATAATATAATAATAATATATACATGTTCACAATATTGAATACAACACACATGTATATATAATACCAGTATATTGTAAGATGACAGACTGTTTGCGGTGGGGTGGAGAACGTCATGAAGGTTCGGGCGGTCGGATAAGTCAATGACACGTGCTCGTTCCGCACCTCATCTGTCAAGGTGACAGAAGCACCTCTCCACATGCGTTGTTGCCAAACGTACATTCAATATGCCGGTAATAATATACAAACACGATCATGTATCGTTAATCATCGTTCAACTTCGTTCAAAAATATTTATAACACTACTAGCGCCACTCATTGTACGATTCTGAAATGAATATAGTTTTGGTTTAAATCTTTGCTTAATAATTTTATTAGTTTGTAAATCTACTCATAGATGGTGATAATAATTTATATTTTTTTTTATTGTTATAGTCGAACACCAGGAAGTCGTCAACCGTCACCAGCTGAAGAAGAGATATCAAAGAATTTACAGAATTCTCAAGTGGTTATATTAAAACAGAATGTTGATCATGAACATCAATTGTCACAAGCCCAACAGAGTCATCAGAATGCGTTGGCTGCATTTCCAAGCACATTGCATGCACATGCTGCAGCTGCTGCACATCATGCTGCATTAAATGCGCATCAATCGCAACATCCGGGTTTAACACTTGCTGATAGTGTCAATCAACATTTTGATGTATTATCATTGGATCAGGTTTGTATTTTTTTTTATTTTCTTTTTAAATTCTTAAATAAATAAATAAATTCTTATCCAAGAATTTATTAGCGAATGAGTCGCATTTAATAAACCGTTAAAACGATGTTTTTCCTTACTTACGTACTTAATAACTTCCTTTTTTTTCCAAACAGTTCTTTTTCATGAGTTTTTCCTACGTATGTTAAGCTTTTATCGATAGAAAATTAGTTTGGAATAGTCGACGATTAAAATTATAAATATGGCAAATAAAAAACATGATCCAATTATTTCTTAAATCGAATATTCCTGGCAAAGTTATTTTATGTCCACTGTTTGGGGAGAGTATAAGCTTAAATTCAGAAGATTGGATGAAATCCTATCATTTTTATTAATAAAGCCACCTCGTTGGAAAATTAAGCTAAGAAAATTCAGCTTTGTTTTTCCATTAATCCCATCATGTTTTTGGCTATATGAAGCTTAAATCTTCCGATTTTTTCCCCTCCTAAATATAATGTCAGGGTATTCTTTGACGAAAATGTTTAGAAGTAATATTTAAGAAAAATTTAGTGGTAGGAAATATTGAAAGAAAACATTTTATTAGTATTTTTTCTTTGATTTTTAGGTTTCTGGTGTACAAAGTGGTGTAAATCCGTACGAAGCGGTTTACAGTCAAGCTCCACCACAAGCTCAACAACAGGATGCAAATGCAACGGTGTTACAACAACATAACTTCGATGTACAGGTAAGTCAATGATGTGCTTTTAAGCTTTTTTTTTATGTACTTATTCACGTACTGTTTCGAATAAACAAATAAATTTTCGAGGAATCTCTATTAAAAATTCTAAGCAGTAATTATGGATATTTATGAATGTACTCTGATCGCGAATGGCAAAAGATTGTCGAAAAATTGATATTCTACAACAAAATACACTTTTATTTTGATTTCTAACTCAACTATAAACTTCTGCCTGACAGAAGGTCAATGTTAATGAAAATTATCTTCAAATTTCGTTTGAAATATGATTTCATCGAAGTTGAACATTTGATTTGTCATATTTATTGGCATTGAAAGAGGATCTGCGAGGACCTTTCATTAAGCTAAGCGAGTTGTTTATTTAGAATATTGATAGTTCAGTTAAATCGAAAAACAGAGAAGATTCGATGTTATAAAATAATAAGAGACACACATCATTATTTTTAATATTTATTTAACTACATCCGCTGAATTACTAATTAATGATGTGGGTGTAAGCAACGATATTCAGTGCGAATTAGCATTAGGTCAGGCATCCGTCTGTTTTAAAAAGAACTAAGCCGTCAGATATGGAATTGTTACACACTTCAAAAAACCTCCACAAGCCTAGTCAGGTTTCTGGAACACTAAGATTGTTCGAATAAATGTCGATGCTTTGCCCCAAATTTCGTAGATAAAAATTTGGTGTATTTTATAAAATCATATTTCATTTAGAATGTAGTCATCATCAGTATGAATTAGCTTATCGTAATAAAACTCTGAGGAGATGCTCTACTCATTGCTAATTTGATTACGATCTGCACATGGCGATGAAGACCATCACCAAATGTGCTGGCTGTCATTGGTGCTAATTTCGGGACGGTGCAGACAGTTACCAAATAATCATCGAGTAACATCTCGGAAAATAATTACGATTAGTTATAATAATTCATACTAATGAAGACTACGTTGTAGTGTCGAAATACGTATTAATAAAATACAAAACATTATCTAAAAAATTGGAGTAAAACATCGAAATTTATTCGAAAATTCCTGCCATCGGTGCTCCTTTGGAAACGGTACAGATAGTCTCCAAATTAACAACGAGTAGCATCTCCTCATAGAATCATTACGACTAGATAATTCATACTGATGATGAATACTCTGTAGTTGAAATACGTATCAATAAAATACAAATAATTTTTATCTAGGAAATCACGGTAAAAAATTGAGATTTATTCGAAACATTCGAGTTATCTTTGATAAGCGTTAAAATTTGAGACTTGAGACCACATTTAATAAAACCCTGTTTCAAGGGTATTCAGTTCAGTTCAGTGCCTAAAAACTTATTAAATAATAATAATTATGAATGAAAATTTGTAATTGAGTTTTATAAACTTTGTTATTAAAACATGAAATATGTTTGCATTATTTATGAATCAATTTCATTTCATGATACAACAACAAACAGTCAGCCAATACTTACTCGAGTAGTTTAAAAATAAGGAGGACACTTCTTTATTTATCGTGTCTTATTTTACTAACCAAAGAAATTAGACGACAGAACGCCACACACAGGTGAAATTTACTCAAAAGCCGGCCAGTATTTACATGAAGTGTGTTCACGCTTATATATTTCTTTACTATTGCTTTAGGAGACGTAAGTAGCCGCAGTCAAATGTAGTATCATATGAAAGCTATAGAAATTTTCTTTATAAACATGTGATAAATAAATTCGATAAAGTTTAGCCTTGTGTTTTAAAACAACATTTCCTTACAATCTTAAGTAATATAAATATTTTAGTCCTTTAGTGATATTTACACGAAGGAATGTAATCTATAATGGTTTAATCCTAATATTTACCAAAATATTAAATTTTATTTAAACAAATCTTCAAAATTACAAACAAATTACTCCATATTCAATCACTGTTTAAATCAAACGTGTGGGTGATGAAATATATAGTATCAAACATTTGACTGGTCACTGATCGATGGCGTCATATGTCTTGTTACCACCTCTTAAGCAGAGTTCTTTTTTAAACCATATTGACAATAAATTACGTGAATTTCACCTCTTAAATGACCTTTTCATTAAATTTCAAATTTTGTGTGCGAGTAGCTTCGATATAGTTAATTTTGAACCTTGCGGTCAAAATTGTTAATTTAGAACCTTTTGGCAGTCTCGACTGTTTGTTCTTGTAATGGGAAGATAATTTAAAGGTATTATATAATTGATATTTATCATGTGATTATGCAACATACATTCTAAAACATAGAAACTTTCACAATTGTAATATTAGTATAGGGATTTTGTCGCTGCATTAACTTTTGAAATACTGTAAAATATCGTAAATAAATTTCAAATTTGAATATTTCCCGAAAATAAAGATATGCAAAGATTAAATAAAATTTGATATGATTTTAATGTCTCAAATATCTCTCATTAAAAAAAATTCGAAACCCTTATTGCAATGAATAAAATATAAAATTTTAAATTATTATGATTTTTGTACAACCCTATCAAATAACTGTTATTATCATTGTATAATAGGTTACAAAATATATTCTAAAATATTATTATTATTCTACGTATATTGATTAGGTTTTTAGGTTTTTGATGGATAACTCAAATAATAATAATCATAATAATATAGAAATTCGATAACATTTTATCAACATTAAACCTTTTTGAATATATAGTCCGGGTGCCTCTCATTCTATCAAGTCATGGATAAATACACTTTTGGTATTATCGTTTGTGTACCAACTTTTTTATTTACGAAAATTCTGAGCCGTTCTTTTAACCCCACAGGATTTTTTAGTGCTTATAATCGGTAGGTCATTTAAAAACAAATGCAAAAACGTTTTTTTCCAACATGTGTGCCAAAACGACGGGATGTGTTCTTTGCCAACATCAAAATTGCTGTTTTTCACAATTTGTAGGACAGTGGGACCACGGCCATCTGGTTTTATTACTACGCGATGCACAAACTGGTTTTTACATTTCTTGTTGAATAACTTCCTTCTACAATAACCAAAAAAAATTTGTATACATTTTTGAGACTTGTAGGGACAATCGAATAATTTACGAGATCCAAAATAGTACACGGTCCAGTTTTCAAAATTTTTGTAGAGAAAAAAAAATACTTTTAAAAATTTTTATGTGGCCTAATTATCGTTAGTGAAACAACTGTTTTTTCGAAAATTCTGAGACATTTTCTTTTTTTTGGAGCTAGTAACATTTTTGATTGCCCTCACAGGCTTCAAATTTAAGATATTTCTTTTTCAATATAAGAAAAAAACGGATTTTTGTCAGTTTGAAACCTATGGAGACAATCAAAAATTTTACGAGCTTCAAAAAAGAAAACGGCTCACTTTTCAGAGTTTTTGTCGAGGCAAAAGTTTTTGTACCAATTAGAACTAAATTATTTATAAATTTTTAGTAGTGTATTTTTCAATGATTTGATATGATTACGGGCACCCAGCCTAATAATATTGTAATATTTACATATATAATAATATTATATATGTACTGCATATTTTATTATTTAACTTTTATATGGTTAAAGAGAAAGGGGAAAAGGGTAAGGGTTGTACTATTTATGATGAATTCAAAAAGGTTCACATTTCATATCCAAAATATTAAAATATATTCTGAATATAATATTATAAACTTTGAACTAGAAATCGAAAACTATTCAGCGTTTAATTAATTTTTGGAATATTAATTATAAATATATTTTAATTTTTTGGGTTAAATTGTACATATTTTATTATAATTTTGTAAATTGATCGAATTACTTCATAAAGCTTAATTTAATATTATTATAGACTAGTCGAAAATTATCTACATACCTGGGGATTAATAATATATTCCTGATGGATGTAATTAAAATAATTGAAGTGGTCATTTCACAAACCTTATCACAGAAGTAAAATTTTCAGAATAAAAATGGGTGCTTCAAAAGTTATACTTCTTTGGCATCATTAAAAAATAATTATTAATTACATGTAAATAATTAATTACAAGAAAATAATAAAAGGACTGAAAAATTCTATAAATATATATTTTTTAACATTAAGTGTAACATAAGCATAACAATTAACCTGTGAAATTTGTGTGACGGTGATGCGTCCGGATCTTAAAATATGACTCTCGTCATTTTTTCATAACGCGCCAAAGAAGTATAACTTCAAAAAACTTTTTGATACACAAAGAAACGAGTTTTAAAGGTTATTCGATTATCGGCAGATATGTAATGTTTTCAATTCTATCCATCTGATTCATTTGACGATTCAATGAGGAATTTCTAAGATATTTTGCAAGAATATTTGCTTAGATTGAAGAAGTGGGTTTTCAATTGATTTTTCGAAACTAATTGTTAAATTTACGAAATTCGAAGCTTAATATTTTATGCGTTTTCTATAATCTTACTTAAGATTATGACGTAATTAACAATTTTTTGTAATTCGTACTTAGATTTAATTGATAACTTCAATACAATCAACTTTTATATTCAGTTAACAATTTCCCTCACAAACAAGATAGACATGCCTAAGTTTGAAATGCTTTCAATTAGAAAATAATTTGTTATAATTCTATCAAATTTCCGGATATATTATATTATATATAATTGATTTTTCATAGAACATATATGAGATATGAGGAAATGTGAAAATGAAAAGCCAAATGAATATGATGACATATTTTGTGTGCGTTTTTCGATATTTCATAATATGTGTACTATATCAGTGGTATTCAAAATGAGATCGGTGGTCTGAAAGCTAAAACAAAAATTTTCAATGAAATACCACCACGTTTCTCTTAAAAATTTGTCCTTTAATTATTAGATTAAAATATTTAACTTCTTGTTCTGATAAGGGTACTTATCACTGAATCATATCAAAAATAATTTGAGATATCAAAAAAAATCCGTTCCCAGGGTAAATATTTTGGACTTTCAAACGATATCTTCAGATTACTTAAAAATTAGTCACCAAATCGTAAAATAAATGATAATTTTGGTACAAAAACCATTTACAAAAGTACAAAAACCATTTAATTTAGTATGAATGCATTATATTTTAGTTATAGATTGTGGTTTTTTGCAAGGTACATTTTCTACCGTTTGGTGTACGTATAAAAATTTAGGGGCTAAGAAATTTGAGCGAAATTAATATAGTGAGTACGTGGTAGTTATAAAAGTTTTAAGATCACTGATCTATTTGATTATAATCGTTCGTCAGTATTTAATATACACTTTGTTAAGCCCGTTTGTCGTTGTCTTTGCATACAAGTTCTGTTCTTTAGTGTAATCACGTGAACCTTCTGTTGTCAACTACTCTCAAACCAAAACCTCTTAAATATTATCGGTTCAGTGATTTTATTGTACCACTTTTTAGTTGACTTACAATTTAAGTACAGAAAGGCACGTTTCAGACTAGAAATACATGTTTTTTCCCAGTGTCAAACTTGTCTGAACGGTCTTAAATATTTATGAATATATAGTTATTGATTTGCATCTAAATAGAAATCTATTCTATTTAGAATATCTTCTAGAATTCACGATGTTAATTTTGTTTGTAATTAATGAAATATTCAGAGCAACCCCCCACCCTCCAACATATTTTTGGTGAAATCTAGGAAGATGTAGTTTTTGGGTTATTTCTGAGTGTGATCTACATTTCCTAGATCTACTAACAACCTTATTTTGAGTGAATATATAATTATGATATGCAGTTTTTAATTTTTGAGGTTTTATAAGCTTGTCTGAATAGAAATTTCACTTAGGTTTTGCAAAAAATTTTGAAAAATACATGAGTTTTTCAGAAAAGGGTACCAGGAATTTGGATAGTTAATAAAACATTGTTTATTAGTGCGCCGTTTCGTCTTTTTCCTTATCAAGACTTCCTCATTCAACTATATTATATTCAAATAATGGCCATTACATTTAAAAAAAAGCCCGATAAATACTGTATTCATAAAATACCTAAACAAGGTTCAATCGTATGTCATTACGTTGGAAGACAAAAAAATGATTGGTTTTTAAATGGTCTACACTCTAAATGGGACACACTGTATATGCAGAAATAGATAAATATGCTGTAATCATGATAATAATATCATTTCTCTTCACACCCACCCATATCTTATTATGTAATAAATTTCCATGTTAAATTTTCTTTGTAGAATTTTCATTTAAAAGTATGATGATGAGTGAGAGCCTTTGTGTGTCACTGATGGTCGTCGCTATTTGTAGACAATTGAAAACAATCATGTGTGATATAGAGGAAAGTCACTACCATTTTCATTCCTGTAAGAAAATGCTTGTCATATATATAGATAGATATTTTCTCTATATGTTTTTCCTTATGCCCTGAAGATAGTTTTTCAAGTTCTTTGTTTGTTGGATTGGAACACAGTCATGTGATTTTATGTTCAAAACTTGTCTACAAAATTAATTTTCTTTTGTAGTGATGGTTTTTTTATTTGTGTGTAGTTTTTGATTTGTTTTGGACAGATTTATCTGTAGATTTATCACAAAATTTTCTTCGATTAGTACAATAAATTTCTGTCATTAATTTTAGAAAGGAAGGACTCTCAAATTTTTTGTGAAATTTATGAATTTATTACAAATTTTATATTTGGCGCATAGAATATATCAGAATATATAAGATTTTGTTTTAAGTTGGTAAAGCGAGCACAAACAAATATTTTGCGAAGGTATTCTTTATAAAATCACCCAAATTGGCCATTTCCGTATGTATGTCCGTCCGTCGGACCGTTATCAAGATAACTTATAAACGAAAAGAGATAGCTCGCTGAAATTTTGGTAACGTATTCTGGACTTAACTAAGTTTGTGAATTACAATTGGTTTATTGGTTCAATAGATCCAACTTTTGAGCCATAAAATAAGAAAAATAAAAAGTTAATAATAAAAAATTTTGTTGGAACATTTTTTTGGTTAAAAGATTTGATACGCCAGGATTTGAACTGAAATTAAGGTAATAATTACATACATAAATATTTACAATACATATTATTGTAACTCATGTATTTATAACTGTATAGACTGGATATTTAGAGTGTTTTATGAATGCTAATCATTAAAAAAAATTCAAACATTTTTATAGTCAACGTCGAGGATCTAAATAATTAACTCTGTTAATTGGTACCTTCAGTTGTTTAATGAAATAATTCTTAATTAATTAAATATATATTTCATAATATAGCAAAGGTTGAAAATTTCAAGCTTCTAGCTAATTTAGAAATTAGGTTTGAAATAAAGTGACTAATTCTTTCTTATAGCACCATTTTTTAGTAAATGGTTGGTGCGATGTTAGAACGCACTAAAAGTCCTCTGATTTCATACTATTAAAAAGCATGTGTATTTTCCGTTATAGATTTTTAATTGACCCAAATTTGATTATCACCATATACTACAATCCAGTATTAATTTGCTACAAACCATCAGATAAATTGATTTGATCACAAAGCCATAAACCAACTAAAAAGACTTCGAAACAAATGACAAATGCTACTAAATTGTGTTAACATCGATTTTCTAAACAATAAATAGCATTTTGTTTCTTTCACCGAAAATAATGACCAACCTTCAAAGATAGATCGATGACAAATTCATGTGAAAAATTGCTTCAATCAACTCTAAAAACTAAATAAAGAAAAATTGTGAAGACTTACACAGAGAAAATACAATTTTCTTTGATAAAATTGTTGCAACCAAGTGAGATATCATAATAAATGTGTTTAAAGTAATAGTTGAGAGTTTGAATTGTGTCGTGTCGTGTCGTGTCGTTGACGATACACACATAACACCAGGAGGCTATCATGTCATCATCGTATAGAACTCATCTTGTCCTAGAAAAATGGACAGATAACATAATACATGAGATGACACCACCCATCATGCTACCCCCCTCCACCGAATGTGGGTGGGAAAACAGATATATCAGTGAAAATCAATTTATTTGTGTTGAGAAAAATATATATGAATACACTACTGAGCGTAATTAGTAAGACATCTTTTTGTAATAAGAAAAATATAAGAATGTAGTAAATTTATAATTTTGTAATGCTTAAAAATATTGATGGCATTAAAAATTTTGGTATCCGTACCGCGTTTAGTACGTGAATTGGCAAAAATTTGTTTTTATCAATTCAATTCAAGCGTTCTTACTTCATGAACATAAATTTGAAGTTATTTTTTAAAAATTCTTAACTAAACAAAGAAGGAGATTTGCATAATTAACGTCATACATGTTTATCTTTATAGTAATTATGCATAAGGGCCATTTTACGGAAAGAGGTTCCAGGTGGCACTTATATACACTTTTTTCAAAATTTACGACGAATAATTTTAGCATGCACAAATGAGTTCATCGTGAAGAAAAATGTTATATAACGTAGAATTACCCTTTTGTGCAAGAACGTGATGGAAAACAATCTTTAAGAGATTATAACTTATTCGTTTTTGAATTAAATTTAATTTTCGAATTTGTTTGGTATTGAGTCTAGTTTCACATTTTGATGGGTAAAATAGCAAATTATATTTTATTGCATCTTCCTTATTGTGTCTACAGAAATAGTGTTCTAATCATTGCGACTATCAGTGTGATGATGATATAAGTACATACAAAGAAATAAGATACCTTTCATGTTATATCTAACATACAAAAGGAAAAATAATTTTAGTTTTCAGAAAAAAAAATAATAATAAAAAGAAATTGACTTTTCTTACCTTATGTATGAAAATTATTAATGTTAATAATAATACTATCAAGAACGGATAATTTGATATTGAATTTATCTCGTTTGTCACTTTCACAGATTATTTCACGTTTCTAGACATACCTCAAATAATTACGTAAAATTGTGTAATTGTGTACTGATAATTTTATCATCTTTAATCTTTCATATCTCAAAATTTGAAATAACGTTTACTACCATATAAATTCCAAAATTCTAGTTATAAGAAAAACTTTATTTATTTAACGTTACAAAATTTTAAACACATTTAGTTTTACAATAATTAGATTTACTATTCTAGTGCACTCAAATAGACGAACGCGTGTCAAAACCTATGAATATAAAAGACATTCTGTTCAATCCCATTCAAAGTATTATTGTGAAAGACATCAAATGATTATGATTATTGGCTTTAATTCCATTTCTAAAACGAACTGGCGGAGTTTTTTCGCCATTAATGTATTTTGATAAACAAGTTGTTTAACTCAAAAATGACGTAGTTGGTTTATCTTTAAGGTATTTTGATAATCATCGAGTGCTCATGAGATAAGATCTCATAAGATTGCCATAATTTGTGGAATATTTTTAATATTGTTAAACAGCCTATTGTAAAACTAATTACAACTAGTTATATGTAGTACTTCAGAACCACAAAGTAATTGATATATTATCAAACATAAAATACATCGTCTTT
>JAEMTY010000402.1:0-25000 GCA_020423425.1 Chrysopa pallens
TTCGTTTATCTTTTAAAAGTAATCGATATTGGGATATATATAGATCTTCTTATGCTGTGATCTTCAATTTGTTGAAGTTGTACTTCTTTAGGACAGTTATGAAAACAATATAAGAGTAAAATTTTAAGATGCGCGCGTATGACCGTCACACAAAATTCACTATTTCAAGCTGCTATGTTACATTTAATGTAAAAAAATATATATTTATTGAATTTTTCAAATTCAAACTGAGCTTTATTGACTGTGTTTGACTATCCTTCTCCAGTCCTTTTATTATTTTCTTGTAATTAATTATTTACATGCAATTAAAAATTGTTTTTTAATGATTAATTAAAAAAAGAATCTGACGCACGTACATTTGACACCTTAAGTAATGAATTTTGTTAAAATGGTAAACTTTCAACGAAGCCAACGAGTTTGCTTGTGATTCTATAAGTAATTTTAAAAAAATCAAATATTTTTCGCTATTTTTGAACTTTTTGCCGTCATTAAGGTGTAAAAAACTAAGACTAAGTTTTGTTTTAACGATTGGATGATGTCTGATTTTCGAGGTGTTACTTGAAATTGGTTCGAGTTGTCGATCTCAGAATTCAGAATTGAAACAATATCATAAAAACCTACACTTAATTACCCTATAAACGAACATTTATCGATATTGCAGACAAACAATTATTCTCAATTTTTCGCAATTTTCTTCCATTCATAAATACGTATTATTTTGGGTATTTATCAAACCATATTTATTCTAGAACATTCAAAAACAGAAGAAAAAAAATATTTTTATGCTTTCGGAAGATCAGATATTTTATTAACTCGAAAAATTGGATATTTTTCATTCAGAACAAGAATTAAGTATCGAAAAAATGCAAAACGAAAACGGCTCAACTACAGCCAATTATCCATGGTGGTATCTTTCAACTGCCTTAATTTTAATAATAATTTAAAATCGTTTAATGTTTATGTTTAAAAAAAATAACTCAACAAAAAATAAAATTAATTTTAGAACGACATAAAAAGTGAAAATCCCTTTTTGATTATAGAAATAGTCCCCTGTATATTGTTATTGATCTTAGGGTTTTAATGAGATGGTAAGAAACATCGTACAAGAAACCTTTTTCAAATGTTGATAGGTCTTTGTTATTTATAATGTAATAGATTTTACCTTACCCAATATCACCAATCATATACACAAAATCCCTTGTCATAATATTGAAATGTTTGCTTGCGTCTTACTTCGACTACATTTTTTTATCCAAATATTTAAAATTGATTGAAACTTTGATCATGATTGGTAAATATAAAGTTCGTTTTCTTGTAACTGAATTTCGTCCTCTCTGTTGAGGACTTCAGAGATTCTATCATACTAAGGAATACCGACATTTTTTTTAACATTTCCACTGAGAAATGCAGTTGATAATACCATATTTGTAAATGATTGATTACTAATAAATAGATTACATTTTAAAAACTTTTAAAATAAAAATAAAATGTTTAACGTTTTTTATGATAGAATATAAAAAAAGAGGGGGGAGATCAAGGTTAAATAAATTTTAATAAAATTCAATAAAAAATATTTTTCACACGAATAGTTGAAAATTTTGTTGTAATTAATAAATAAAAGGTGGAACTATTTAACAATTTGTAAATGAATTACATATAACAAGAAACAATTAATCATATAAATTAATACATAAAAGTTAATACCGTGTATTTAAAAATTACACATACATAATAAAACGATAAAATATTTAATAGTTCGATATTTTCTTAAAACTCTTAAAAAAAATTATATATACAAAAATAAACAATAGGTATTGTGTTGCAATAACAATGGTCATTATGACAAAAAGTACAGTGTGATTAGAATATCAATTTTAATAAGGTATTAACAATTCATAATCATACAACAGATAAATTTAACTCAAATCCATGTCAAATCTTGGATAACTGTACCTTTAGTTTGATTAAATTTTGGCTATAATACGGATGCGTACTTATTCTTAAGCTTTAATTAGAATTCAATAATGTAAAACGGTATTTTTTTTATTGCATTTATAATTGAGTTGAAGTTTATGGGTATGCCTTAAAAGATTATCATAGCATATTTAGCTTTATAAGCCATCGTGAAGTTTGCACAACTTGATCGGTTTTTTGCCTCTACAAGCTGTAAACAAATGTAGTACCAAATGATAAATCTATTTGAATCGTACGTTGCAGTAAACATTTTGGAGTGATAGACCATTTGTGAACGATAACATGACTAAATTTTCTTTTGAAGTGAATGGACGATTTGATCTATTTGAATGACAGTTAAATATATACAATACAGGGTGATTCATTCCGAATTGAGTCCTAATTTCTATTAAACATATTTAACTTCCTTTTTTTTTTGTGGTATTAAACATTTACTATTACATGGTCTTGATAATTACGAGTCTGGTACAAGATGTGCAAGAGTTCAATTTATCTGAAGTCAATTATATCCAAGATATAAAGAAAAATTTATAAATCTTTTTCATTACACGATTAATTTATATTCGCAGAATTGATCATGATAGTTTAAACATAATATTCAACAACAATAAACACACAGACATCTTTTTAATCTAATGAATACGCGAGGAAGTAATGAAAAGGCATTTAATAAAATTAGTTAATACAAGTACTGAGTGAGTGAGCTAGTGAGTACCTACCTACCTACCATAGCACCAGCAAGTATAATCTGTTGTGTAAGTATTTATATAATATAATAATCATATACACAAAGAAGAGTTATTATAGACCAAGTGTTTGTGCTATGGTGTGCCATTGAACTCACATTCATACGTACATACATATGGAGTATGGAGCTCAATTCATACTTGGATGAAGTTGATGGTGGTATAGTGTGGGCTTTTTTTTTATTTTATTAATAATATTCTAGATCTCTAGTGAACGAACTGAACAACTCATCGTATCGAAGTGAGCTCTAGTTAAACTATATAAACTTGACTATGGTTGAGGGGGGCGGGGCGGGGTACTGGATATATACACTTATTGTTAGTGAACTAACATTGAATTTAACTATTCAATGTTGAATACTTTGAAAGATTCTTTTTAAATTTATTAGATAAATGCGCGATGTATATGTTTTGCGGTGTGGTGAAGTTGAACGTCATTCAAATCAGTTTTTATTGACTTGCTTCTTTTATACAGAAAAAATTTTGTATCAAAAAATCAATTATTTTATTTACATAAAAAAATTATGTTGAATTGTTTTAACACTAAGTCAGTGTTAACTCAATTTTGAGTTTTAGTACAAAGATTAGGCAATTAATTTAAAATAAAACAATTTTTAATGCTTATTAGGAAAATTATTTTTCTTCAAAATCTAAAACCGACTTAAAAAAACATATACACACTTATTCGTATTTTTTATAAGCTAGATAGATTTATAATACACTTATTCAAATGTTTCTACAAACTATAAGTACTCGTCAAGTGTGTAACAAGTTTAAGAATTATAATTGGAGATATTATCAATAATAGATTGATGATTATGTTATTATTATTAATAATTGGTATTTAGTTCAAGAGATCAATTATTATTATGATTAGCTCATTTGATGTTGTTCTAGATTACCTTTTGTCTATAATGTATCTGCAGTTGGCTGCAATGAATTAGATTGCAACCTTGGCTATTGTATGGAGTTAGGTCGGAATAGGTTAGAATGGTTGGACTATCTGAATTTTATTTGTTGGATTATTTTTGACTATTAATATTTTTGAATATTGAGATGCCTACTTAATTTACCTTCGTTTATTTTCAGCCGATTTTGCAGTTTTTAGATATTTTTGCTTATAAATAATTGGTCCTTTCAATGGACAAATTTTTCATTCAGAGAACGAAACAGTGTTGAAGATTCAACTGTAACGTTTCTTTAAGACTTCAAAATGCGAAGCCATTACAATTTTTTTTTTCGCTTTTCGGTACAAAAACAAAAACTTTGTATCCGAAAAAAAAATAATATTACTCAGCAACTTTTTGCATATTGACCGAAGTAATACCGCTAATTATTTCTTTGTTAACCGACCCACACATAGTGTATTGTGTGATCAACCATGTAACATGAATCAAGTCACCATTGTTATTAAGAATTTTAAAAAAATATTAATATTTTGTGCATTGAATGCAGAAAAATTTTTAGCACGCAATAAATTAATATAAAAATAATATTTACGGTGGTCTAAATTATGAATTGAAAAATTATAACGAAGTATAAATGACAACGGATAAGAAAATTAATAGAAGAATTATTTATGGCACAGACAATTATTATACTCAAACAATTACTAGTACTTAAATTTGGAAAGGGCCAGCACTTGTAGAGGATACAACTTAGAGAAATAAAGTGATTTATACGAAGTATGACTCCTTTCTAAGTTTTTCGAGTAGATTTGGGAGTATTAGTAGCTCAAATGAGTCTTCCTCAACTTCCATTTCCTATCTGTAAGAATTATTTAATCACTACAAATTAAAAATTTAGTTTTAACTGGTGTATTTTAAATTGCGCAATGGGTTTTCGCAATCTGGACACCATAACTTACATTAATTACTTAAAAATAATTTATGATGACACTGTGTTTTTCTATATCTTTTACATAGTTGTATTGATTATAGATATATTGAAGCACTTAACCGATATAACGTTCAGCGCGAGCTCAACTCGCCCTAGCCGCTTTTGGCGCAACATGTAAGGACGATCTCCTCTCGTCCTGGACGCTAAAGGGTTTAATGTACTATCTTTTAATATTCTTCAACACTCCTGAGATACATTCTCCACGATCCATAGTTTTTTATTTTGAAAGGTAAAAAAAGTCAAATTAGATTACACATTTAAACCGTACTTACCATAGATAAGTACCAGTAAAAAAAATTTAAACAAGCTTCTATTTAAAATTTTTTATAATACTCTTCGTAATTTGTAACATTAATATATTATAAAACTGTTTTTATCTCAATTACAAGATCTCTGTTCTTGACGGATGTGTGGTATTTTTATTCTTACTTCGTACTACCACTGCAGGCATTACAAAAAAATAAAAATCTAAGCTTAAAACGACTTTGTTGATAATTTACGACACAAAACGAACTTATAAGTAAATTTTAATTATATAAAACACAACTTGTGTTTGTTTGTATGACATTAAATACATTACCTATGTGTTGTAATCATAAAGAAGAAATATAGTTTATTATTTATATGCATACTATTCCAAAGATGTTGAGATTTGGGCACCGGACTGATTCAAAGCTTGCAATATATGACATCAAAATGTGAATTAAGACTAGAAATTAAATTAAATTTCATTCAAAAACAAAATTTATCAAATATTATTTTCTTTTGTATCTCTTGAAAACGATGTTTAACATGTAATTTATTTGGAAATACACAGTTGACGTCATATGTAAGTTATATATTTAAAAAATAACTTCACAACCATGTTTGTGAATTAAAGCCGTTTCGCTTCAATTGAAGTAATTTAAAAAATTTTGTCCAGTCCACTAATTTTACTGCAAAAGTGTGCGTTTTTTTATTTACCGACTGTTTACACATAACGAGTATTCGACCGGGTACGCATTCGTCCTGACTTCTTGTTTGATGGAATTGTACTATTAGAATTCGTTGAAAATTAATTAAAAAATAATTAAATGTGCGTCAGAAGTTATACTTCTTTGGCATCATAAGTAAACAATTTTAAATGCATGCAAATAATTAATTACAATCAAATATTAAAAGGACTGGAGAAGGATAGTCAACACAGTCGCACAAAATTGAAGTTTGTTATGATGTGATGTTACACTTAATGTTAGAAAAAAAATATTTATTTATTGAATTTGTTCAAATTTAATCTGAGCTTTATTGACTGTGTTGACTATCCTTCTCCAGTCCTCATATTATTTTATTGTAATTAATAATTTGCATTCAATTAAAAATTGTCTTTTAATAATACCAAAGAAGTACACATATCAATTTTTTTTAACGATAACATTTTTTAGAAAATTAATTTTTTCTATTAATATCTGTATTAGTTTTTAAAAAAATTGATCTGAAAACATTTAAGTCCATGTCTGGAGCACCTGGAATATGAGGATATATTTTTCTTCAGGCATAGTGGGGACAGTAACAAATTTAGTGTTGATTTTAAAAACTGTTTTTTGTATGTTGTCCCTAGAGTATTGTATTAATTTCGAAGGTAAAAACTATTTATGTAAATAAAATTTGAATTAAATGTTTGTTGTAATTGTTGTAGGAAAATGATATTTAAATTGTAATGCACATTACAATTACAATAAAATGCATACATATTTATATGTAAAATAATGTTAGACAATAAATACAAACAGATGTGATTTGTTTTCAGGAAGGAAATGTTTTACACACACTTCTATGTACAACTTGAAAACTATATAAATATATACATTTATACATACAAACAGTCAACGTATTACCTAGTGTAGAATGGAACTAGCTAGGCTATGTCCTAATATTGTTATGTATACATACTACAATACACAAAGTCTTTGGTTATAATCATGTTATAGTTATTTCTATATGCGCTTTCCTTCTTCTTAAAAGCAGTACTGTGAACTCCATGAACTATGTAGTACAATGATACTGAACTGGAATCTGGTTGGCCCCATACGTACAATAGTTACAAACATTTAAAATGTATTGTAGATACAAACCAAAAATACCTTTATGGATTCTTCTATAAAATATTTTCTTTGTAAAATGTTTTTTTTAAATATGTAGAGTAGTATAATGTGTGATTCAAATTAAATGTCGATTTCAAATACTTTTTCCTTAACAACTTCAAGAAATCTTCCAAAATTTCGTCCTGCGTCAAATGATTTTGTTTAGAGTTTTTATACCTGGCAAGAAAATTTCTGATTATATATTTAGTTATGTCGTTCTAGTCCTAGAAAACATACAAGTTCTGGATTTTAATCGTTAATGATCTTAAATCCATTTTAGACTGATAACGAAGCAATCTTCGAAAAAAAGTGTTGACTACAAAGCTTATTATCCATACGAGTTATTAATATTTAAGATGTTCCATTGATAGAATCCCATGATCTATTTTTGCACACACAAAAATCTCTTGACCCTGCTCTCAAATTAAATTTTAGTTCATCAATAATGATGACTTCAATCGAGTTTCAATGGTTTGTAAGTTCTCACCGTTTCTATAGTTTTAAATGTTAGGTAATTGACGTTTTATTTTAAGTTTGGTGTATTGAAATTGAAAAAATTTGATTATAATGAATTTTTCTTTCTTTCAGGTATGTTCATCATTTAAGATTTTAACAAAATCTCAAATATTTGAAACGGATTTGGTAAGCCAAAAATAGCATAATTAAATCACTATTAAAATTAAATATTCTAATTTAAAGAAATGGTGAGAATTATCATCTGAAAAGAATTTCATTTGATTTTATAAAAACCCTTTTTAAAAACCGCTATATGACAATGTGCAATGCATTCTATCTCATTCTCTCGCCAACTTAATCCTATACATTTATTTTGTTTAATTTATTGTCATTTTCATTTCATCGAGTTTCAAAACAAAACAATAGGAAAGAACTTTTACTCCAAAATACACTGTAGTCTGTAGGAAGTTTCGATTTCTAGAAACTGCCTTAATTAAAGAATATGATTAAATATAATTGAAGAGACATCTATTATTATATTAAATTATATGTGTATTCTTTTAATTTAACCTATTATGTTTAAAATTTACTCATTCTATGTTGTATCGAATCTTAAGTGTGGTTAAAGAATTAAAAAGAAATCCTGCTTTTTTACATTATCCTGTATGGTATTTTTACAATCAGTATACGCGAAGAACACGTAGTTTACAAGCAACAAACAATTATTATTATGTTAGTTGTAAAACTTTTTAACAACAATACAATATGATTCTCTGGCATTTGTTTGTTGTGTGTATACTTACTAACTATTGTACTGCACTGCACTGAACTGCACTACGGCACTTCATTACACTCTCTCTACTTAGTTTAGCTAGGTTCTTGTGCATCACACTACTATATTCTTTGTATTTATATGCAAATTTATTTTTATTGAATTGGTGGATAATTGTTATAATATTATTATTATTATTATAATAGAGTATTTTGTTAAGTGTTTATGTATGGTTATGTATAATATTATGAAGAAAATATTTTTAAAAACATTTTATCCAAAAGGCCATCTTTATCACTTCATTTTGTTTGTTGAAACTATGATCAATGGATGTTTTTATTTAATTATACGATTTTATTGTTATGTTAATTTAATTTTAAAACTGTTAAACAATTTGTTTAAAAAAATATATTATAGTCTTGGTGCCTATTATAATATTAAATCATAGATGAATTCTTCCAAAAATTTGTATTTGGCTTAATTTTGGTGTTTCAAATTTTTCATCTATAAAAATTTGGAAAAGTAAGAAAATATCGTCTTTGGATTCTGTAATATTTTCAATTCAATTCTTTATTCACTATTTTTATTAAACAATACATTCTTGTACAGAATAAGTAAAAAAATAGAATGGGGCATTTGCAAGGAAGGGGAAGGTATGCTGTTATGACTGACTTTATAAGGAACTATCCCAGTATTCATTTTGTGCAAATCAAATGGAAAACTATAGAAAACCATCGGTAAGAATATCACTCAGGCAGTGATTGGGTTCAGGATGTGGAATACACTTTATAATTAGATGAAGTACATTTAAATAAAAGCTGATATATTATAGCAGTCAAAAGAGTTAAGTTTCTCGGTTGAATCGATGCAAGATCAAATACCAAAATTTTCGATTACCTTCAGAAGCTCTAAATTGACGGGGACACATTCTGTCATAGATAGATCATTGAAAAACAAATGCAAAAACTATTTTTTCCATTATGTGATAAAATGGACAGTCCGTTGTCCGACAACATCAAAATTGATGTTTTTCACAATTTTCAAACATTTGGTTTTTACATTTGTTACTAATTAAAATGAATTCCCTATTACAAAATCGGGATATGTCCGTCAATGGTAATTATAAAAATTTTGTGGTCTCTGAAAAACAAAACAATCAAGGTTTCCGAATTTTCGTAAGCGAAAAATTTACAACGTTTATAATTATTATACTAAAATTTATAGAAGTATGTTATTGAGCTATCCGTTAGCGAAACTAACGGGAGTCTGAAATAAAAATATATCCGCAACCCTAACCGAATCGGAATTATAAGTTTCGGATAATTTCGAAAGAGTGTGAGAGCTAAAGTTTGGGTGACATGATTTTTAATACGGCATTAAACTTGTAAATTAGTACCTCAAATAATTAATTATTTGATCGTTATAATAGTAATTAAATATGTTAAAAAAAATGTAAATATAAAAGTTGTAGATTTTTTTGTTACTTACAACTTTGCCATTTAACTTTTTTCCATGGGACTTGTAGTTTTTAGTCGGAAATTAATAAGGATATAATTAAGGATAAAACCGTGTTTTCTCCTTACACTTCACGAACTCAGATCATCTATTGTTCCTTTTATTTTTGTTATATTCTCTTCATTTCCAATAGGTTTCTTCCTACTATAATTTGTTTTGTTTTGGTTTCAAAAATTATCGACGCTGTTCTATTGAATGAATATCATTTATCTTATAAATGAAACACTTCGATATTCATATGACGTAATCGTAGATTCGTATCCATACAAGTTTGTTTTGCATACCTAATTAAAATCGTATAACAGTTCCCACAATAGAAAATGAAATTAAAAATTAATGGTACCATTGAAATTAAAAATTCATACGTGTAATAAAAAAAAAAAAAGTAAAAATAAAAAAGTGAATTTAAAGTAGTTACTAATAAATTTACTAAACTAAAACGAACGAGGCGAACAATATTTTGACCTTGTAAGTATCACCACTGATGTATTAAAAACAACATATTATTATTAAGAATATATAAAAGGGGGGGCTTTAAAAGAGGGGACTTAATCATATTATATAAAATTACTAATTATTATAATTTGTTTACTTATACTAAACTATTAAAATTCATCTAGCAGCGCTGTTTTTTTTCTCTACCCAGTCTACCTGCGTGGTGTTGTGTTTGTATATACGTAATGTGATATACTCTGATCAAATATACTGTAGATAGTTATTAAGTTGTAGGTAATAAAAAGATCTACAACTTTTGTATAGACATTTTTTTTCACAAAACCTCAAAATTTATGTGAAAAATTGAAATAACCAAGTTTTTGGTTTTTTATTATTTTACAAAAAAAAATCTTATTTTTTTAAGTTATACTTCTTCAAACGAAAAAATGATCGTGCATCACCGTCACACAAAATTCACAGGTTGAAACTGTTATGATTTATGTTACACTTAATGTAAGAAAATATATATTTAATTGAATTTTTCTAATTTAAACTGAGCTTTATTGACTGTGTTGACAAGCATTCTCCAGTTCTTTTATTATTTTATTAAAATTAACTATTTGCATGTAATTAAAAATTGTTTTTTAATGATGCCAAAGAAGTATAACTTCTGACGCGCGTGAATAAGTACACGCATCGTTTTCGTTTTTGTTAAATGAATTTTCAATGAGTTTCATCCTACTATAATTTTCTTTGGTTTCTAAAATTGCCAATTCCGTCTTAAATAAATAAATTTAAATATAGTGGTGATTGATAAGATTTGATTGTTAAAAAACATTTGATGGTACTATATACAAACAAGGAGGTATGATGGTTGCCGGCCCATTACGTGTCTTGACCAGTGTGTATAGTGTAGTTTCAAACAAATAGCCGTCGACTATTTTATATTACCTATCATTTATCTGTAACCATCAATAAATATACACTTTATTACTATTCAATAATACATGCATGTTTAAGTTCTTTTTATTTGTTCAAGGTCATCTAATTACGAAAGTTCAAGGTTATTGATTGTGTAATCGAATATTTTATAAAAAATTTAACGAATTATTAATTTTGATACACTTTCTTAATTGATTGATTCTTGTTATTTAAAAAATCTTGAAAGAAATATTAATGGATTGTAAAGAATTATCTTAATCGATCAATTTTTGTAGTTTTATTCAAAACAGAATTAGAAACAGATATTTTAAAATTATCTTGGATTTTTCCAAAACAACAGCAATTGTTAGGTGGTCGGGAACAGCTTAGATCTATTTTATCGAATATAGAAGATGCAATAAAATAAAATTTGCTATGTTATTCATTAAAATGTGAAACTAGGCTCAATTCTAAAACGAATAAGTTGTAAGCTTTTAAAATAGTTTTCTATTTGTTTTTTACAAAAAAAAAAAAAAACATTATGAATTTGATAAAAGAATCAATACTAAAAAGGATAGACATCTAAAACAAGATTTAATTTGGTAGATGATTCATTAATCATGAGGAAAATTTGATACATTTTTGTGAGTTTTCCAAGTAGAAAATCGTTTCAGACCTGTCACACGATTATAAACACCTCAATCAAAATATTTTAACACTTTTTTCTTAATTTATATTCAAAACAAGACAATTGGAAAAATAAGAAAATGTTAAAATTTGTCGGTAACAACAAATCGTTGGAAAATCAGTGAAAACATTCCGTGTGCTTTTTTTAATAGCAAAAAAAAAAAAATTGAATTGTTACGTGAAAATACGAGGTTAAATGACAATAAAATTTTAATTGTTTTCACGTGCTTACTAATTTTCTCATGTCGAATGGAAATGCTAAGACCTACGACGTTTTATTTAGTTCAAATGATGTAGTTTCGATTTATCAGGTTAATGAATGTTTTATATCACGTAAATATATTTAATTGTAAGATAAACCACATTTGAATTGATGGGGTCTTTTTTTCGACGGTGTCACTTCGTGATCGTCACAGATATAAAATTATGATTTTCACTGCGATTTTTGATGGATTATACTACTTACCATTTAACCGCAACACGGATTTTTAAATATATTACATGATCAAAAAGAATTAAATATTAGTAAGAACGCAAAAAAAATAATTTTTGTAAATCAATTCATAGAATCTGCTATTAGTCCATTTTCGTTTGCCCGTCTATCCGCGATTAAGGTAACTAAAAGGCATATTAAGGTAAAATTTCGATGGCGTACTTAAAAGAATGGATAATTTTATGAATGAGCGAAATTGGGCAATCAGATCCAATTGATTCATAACCCAAATTTTTAAACCATAAAACAAGAAAATTTGGGACAATAAATGTTTGTTTTTTAAGTTTGAAACATTTTTTCGTTAACTGGTTTAGATGCGCCACAATTTAAGCACAAATTTAGCTTAACATGTTATTATTATATGTGTATTTATAACAGTACGAACTATTTTTTGATAGTATTTTATTAATGTTAATGATTAAGATAGATAGTCCAACTTAAAGCATATAAAATTTTTTTTCTTGATAAATAAATTTATCAACACATTTTTTCGTAAAATAAATCATTTATATATGGGCTTTTCATAGATTATCTGTTTACGAAAAATGAAAGAACAGGCAGTGCCTATTAAAAATGGGACAATATAAATGTAGAAACCGGATAAATATTTTGAAATTTATCAAAATGTCGACCTTTATTTTGAAAAGTCAAACCAACAAATGTACACATTTATTGATGTGAAAAGAAGCGAATGTGTTTGATGCTTTTATTCCATATATTATACACAAAATATAATGCATATACAGACTAGCCCTACCTACATGACCCTTCATCGATTTAAACCTCGTTTATAATAAAATTAGTAATTTAATTATGAAGCTTAATAAAAACTCGCTTTTTCAAAATTTGAATTGTACTTAAATAATAATAATTATTTTATAAAGCAGAATTTAAAAACTGTTTTTCAAAACTATAAAAACGCCAAAAAATCAAAAATTGTTTATGCCTCTTCTAGGTTAATGGTCTAAAAATCACAAAAGTATCATTTATTTTGCGATTGATCGCGACTCATTTGGGAATATACCACTTGAAATTGTCTTCGTGATTAGCCTCAATATAAATGTTATTTTCGTAATCTGCTAGTCAAATTTATCTTAACAGAAGTTTTATCAAATTGGAAGTGTTATTTTCGATTTTAGCAATTTTTGTATATTTTTGAAAAAATCGGGAATCCTTTTTTTGTTTTAAAATTCTATAATACTCCGTTTATAAGGTAATTTTGACCCAGCTATTACGCAAATTTATGAAAGTTAATTTAACGATTGGATGCGTAATTTTTGACATATCGCCAATAATCCAATCCGCAGTCAGATCTATCGGAAATATTTTAGACCATATCTCAGAAACTAATCATTCAATCGTCAAATAAGTTGTATTTATGTAGTATTTCTTAGAGCTTAAATGACTAGCGTAAAAACCCAAAAAATAAAAACCAGTTTTTGAAAGTTTTTATTGTTTGCTATAAAAAACTTAAAAAAATACAAAAAGTTTAGTTTTTCGACAAAATCATTTATCAGTTGACCCCAGAATGAATTAAAAGCGTCCTGACATCTTTATTATAAATTTAATACCAATAATTTTTTAATATTGCAAAATTTTAATCGAAATTTTTGAAATGGTAAAATCACTAACCCGTTCCTCTAGAAAAGGATTATGTTAGAAGGATATTAAGATTAATGCCAAATTTTCTATAAAATAACAGTTTCGATGTGGTGACAATCTGTATAGACGTGCACAGCTTGTATGGAACAAGACATAACAATCCTTCCCTCAACCCACGCATATTGTACCGTATCTCAAACAAACCAGTCAGCCACAACCCAAATAAACACCCCGTTATATTCTATACACACAAAATCGACCAACTATGGTCAACCACATAATATATTATTAATAGTGAACCAACCCCAACTACCTGAACCATCCCATTTCCGGTTGTTTAGTGTGAACGCACCTTAATATTATTGTACCTATTAGTTATATTAGTATCCAAAAAAGGTAACAAAACTACTAATTTACATTTGTGCTATTTAAATAATTAACACTTAATTTTTGTGTATGTGTAAATAAGGTTATTTTCAGGTTAAATGTTTTGATAAATTCGTGACGAAAACGTTTGGGACACATTTCTGTTATTTGCAGTTATAAAAGACAGTTTTTAACTTTGCGTAAACGTGAGAATTTTGTTTTGTTATATTTCTCCCAAAGTTAGATATCTGTTTTATCGTTTTTGAAATTACATACAGAAAATGCCCTTTTGATATCCAGTTTAGATCATTTTTATTCCATAGAAATAATTTTTTACCTAGTATAAATATGTCAGGATATTTTAAATTTAGTCTAAAAAAATGGGTGCGTGTACATTATGTACGAGCGTCAGAAGTTACATCTTTGACATTATTAAAAAACAATTTTTAATTGCATGCAAATAATTAATTACCATAAAATAATAAAAGGACTGGAGAAGGATAGTCAACACAATCAATAAAGCTCAGTTTAAATTTGAAAAATTCAATAAATAAATATATATTTTCTTACATTAAGGGTAACATTAATCATAACAACAGCTTCAATCTGTGAATTTTGTGTGACGGTGATGCGTTCGCATTTTAAAGTTCCACTCTCATCATTTTTTCATAACGCGCCAAAAGAAGTATAACTTCAAAAAGGAGGTCACGGAAATAAAATTGGTAGCGTCCATGACTATCCTCTGAATATGGCTCATGAAATACTTGTTTCGTATTTTTAAAAGCACATTTCCTTAGTAGGGTTTGAGTTTGTTTAAACTTATTTTTTTAGTACATTTTTTAATAACCTTTGAATTGATACAGGAAATGTATATATAGATCATTTTTAATTGGAGGACACCCAGTACATAAAATATAGGCGTGTAGTATTATGTAATTAATATTTGTCTAATTACTATTTAATAATCATTTATTAAACGGAATTAGGTTCTATTATTATTTCAAATATATTTTATTATTATTAAGAAACGAAATATTATTAACGTAATATCAATATGATGAAGACACTAAAAGTTTAATATAATTTTATTTAATATATTATTAAAATTAAATTTACAAATGAAATAAAATACTTTTGAGTAAAATTAAATATTTGCAAATAATTTGTTCTACAATTTTAATATTATAAAAGTTACTGTGACAATTATTTGAATTTTTTTGTAAAATTTGCATTTTCTATTCATGGCAAGATAAAAAAAAATAACAATTTGAAGTTTTTTGTTTGACGAAATTTTCTGTGCTTAAAATTTTGTGTTCATCAAATTTATAAAATAAGAAACCTCTATGCCTTGAACCAGTTATTACTGTTTTAGAAAAGAAAGAGAGGTTTCGACTTGATTTATCTATAAACGTCAGAGAGTAATTAATCAAAGTGCCAGTGTTCTCATTGCAAGAGTAAATCCGTAGCAAAGAATAATCCTCGTTTCTTTCTCGTTTTTTAGACGTGCGTTCCATAGTAGTTGCGCTGTACTTCGAGATCCAAGCACTCTTCATCTTTCTTATATTGTTTTGTAATAGCTATTAAAATATTATGGCACTGATAAGGGAAATTAAAAATAATTTGGAACGCTTGCGTTTGTATTCTGGTCATTAATTGTCCTCAAGATCATAGACTCTTTCATAAGTGTTCAGTTCAGAGTACCTTGCAGCTCACATCTGGGCAATGGCTGCTTAGTGATGGCCAGCTTTATGTCATTTCTAGCTACCTCAAAGAGTTTTCAATTATATTGTTCTTCATTGACAGCTCATTTAAATAGAATTACCATTCCTTTGTTTTCGTAAACAATAAATGGAGTCTGGTGTTAGACTCAAGGTAACTATTACCCGACAATCCAGCTGCAAAAGTATTAGCTTATTTACATTCCATTCAAGTCATTGTAAAATATAAAATTTTTGATATGCGCAATATAAAGCGAAATTGTAGTATTTAAAAGAAAAAATATACCGATAAATCGTTTTTCATAATATTCTTGATATATTTATAAGAAAATTCGACAGTACATGAAGAAAGACCTTCAAAATAAACAACATTGAGTAATCAAAGACGCAATAATATCCATAGAATACAAATGAACAAAATATACATTTAGGTATTGTGTTTGAATGAAAACATTGTGTGAGCTATTTGTTTTAATTGCACTCATACTGACTCAATTTATTACCCTTATTGTGTGTATATGTGTATCATATTATAATTTATTAATAGTTACAGAAGAGGGTATAAGAGTGGGCGGTAAGGACATAACATACCAGTGTGTACTCCGTATAATATACTATACACAATACAGATGAAATAAATAATATTGATTAAATTATGTAAGATGTTAAAGAGAGCCATGGAAAAGTTTTCTCTATGCTTGAAACAATATAACAAACCTTACATACATAGATAGATACATAGATATACATAATATTGTATTTTGTCCTTTATTTTTAATATAACGAACAGTATTAAAAAAAAAACAATACAGAAAAAATATGATATAAGTCTCCACATTACTTGCTTGTACGCACATAAATTCGTAAAAATTGTGTGTACAATTCACACACGACAGAAGTAAAATTTCTGAAAAGTAGCCTACGAGAGATTGAGTATCAAGACTATTAGGATAAATGTAAGGCTAATTATATTTTATCATTATTTAAAATTATTTAAGATTTTTGTGTAAAATATATTACATATAATGTAAATATTATATCCCACTACATAGACGACAGTGGGGACGCTATGAACACTTATTTTGTGTAACCAAGTGTAAGATATTTAGCCCACTGTTTTACTTGAAATTTTAATGCAAAATTTCTGTTAAACATTCAACAAATATGGGTGTAATTATGAATTTTTGGAATTAAATATTGTAAAACTTGTTAAATAAACAATACATAACAAGGAGTGTAAAGAATAGCGCTTAATGATAAAACTATCTCGTAAGCTCGTATCACTTGCATTGAAAATGTGTTGATGAACAAGCAATTATTGCATCAAGTATCTTTTTCATACGCCTCAAGTTTTTCATTATCTTTTCATATTTTTAAATTAATTAAAATGTCAAATGATTAATTAAAATGTCAATATTGCAAATTTCTTTAGGATAATTTTTAAAAGGTTAGGTATTCCTTTGGGGTTTGCATTTTTATAAGTCGAATATAAATGATTTTCAATTTTTAATTCGTTTTTAAAAGATTTTTAATTAAAGAATCTATTTTTATTTATTTATATATCAAAACATGTAATATTAACTTGACCCAAAGGTAGCTCCCGACTAAGAGCTGAAAACAGATCTAAATTCAAATTTTATCTTTCGGCAAATATTTATTCGCGATATAAAAAATTTTCGGTGTAGGGAAATATTTAATATTTTAAGAATTTGTAAATAAATAACTTTTAAGTTATGCCACGTCGAAACAAGTGAAAAAGGATGTCCTGGTATGTGCAATTTGGAAAAGAGTAACATTACACAACCCTGAAATGTTTGTGTATATTATTTGACGTAATTATTATCTATATATAAAGAAATATTTGATTTGTTGTATTTGATTTTCCTTTGTATTGTTTTCTTATTAATTTTGTGAAAAAATAATTATTGTTCATTTGGATGGAAAACATGAACGGTTATTTTCATTCATATTCAATTGTTCATTGAGTTGTGAAACATCAAACTAATTTCCACTTAAATTTTATGTTTTTATCACAGGGTGAAGCTAGCGTATATTTTATGGGAATTAAATGGCGTTGTCCTTTAATCGAATCATTTCTGACAGGGTATTTTAAATTTATACACATTTTTTAAAATTAGATTTATTCGCAAAAGTGGTCCATTTTGGAACTAAAGCTTTGCTCACACTAATCAAGTAATTTATTCAAGAAACAAGTAGTTTAGAACTTAACAATTGCATATCACAAAACTGTTTTTATTATATGACTATGAAACAGTAATTGAAAGTCAAACAGATTTCTTCACTTGTTTATTGTTACATGTTTGTGATACGGGAGTTGGTGGGGGTACTATTTGCACATAAAAAATAGAATTAAACTACTTGACTAAACTACTTTACTTAGTACTTACCTAAAATGTTGCTGTTAATATACGTCAAGTAACTTAACTCTTCTTGTTACTTTACTCTTAATTACCGTGAACACGGATTTAGTGAGATGATCGTCGGCCTATTGATCGATGTGTTTTATTTAGTTTTTTTTTTTTGAGCCAAATAATTTTCTATACTGGAGTATATTTATGATTGTGAAGACTATAAAATAAACGTGAACATAAAATGTTTATCTGAGTCATATAACATCTATATAACATCTGTAAACATGATAATACTCTTAGGATAGATAGCTCATTGAATAATAGTCTACAAATAAATTAATGTCCATTATATAGTTCACTAACTAGTTTTTACGGGTTTTTCAATAAATTGTATAATAGTAATACAATTTTACTGTTGAATCAATTGTGAATAGAAACACTTTTTAATTAAGAAAGGCTATTCAAGGTTCTAATAATCTGGTTGACTTCTATAATAAGTGGTGGGATTTTGATCCTTAAAAAAACGTCGAAAAGTCTAAAATTTTATTTGCTTGTAATTGGTTTTCTTGGATAGTTAACATTTAAAAAAAGTCAAAAACAGCATTTATTTTACGACCGGTCGATTAGTTTTTGGGATTTTGCATGAAATATATCCGCTAAATCGTCTTCAGGATCTGCAAATCGTTCAATATATATTATGATTGGAATCTAGGGGTAAAAATAACCTTATAAACATAGTTTTTTTTTTTTTTTTTTTAGTTGCAGTTGGATTAAATATTTTTTTTTTTCCGAATTTTCGCAATCTTTTTAAAGGATATTGAAAAAATCCTGAAAATCGGAAATCTTTTCTTCTCCCGATTTGGATGAAATATATGTTTAGGGTTATTTGATACTATTGTTCGCCTTGGTTTTTGAGATAGCACTAGAAACTCGATCAAGAGAGCTAATTTATCGGATATATATCTTGCAATATCTTCAAAACTAGTTGACCGATCCATAAAAAGCGATCAAAAACATTTCATCGGTTTTATTTTTTGATTTTCTTATACAATCGCAAAAATTTCGGAGAATTTAAAGTAACTACAAATCAGTTTTTTTGATAAAATTCTCAATTAAAAAAAATACATAACACTTTATTAATTTGAACATTAATTCTTAGTTCAATATATTGCTCGAAATTTACTTTTTAGCTTTCGACTTCAACAACCTCTTATATAAAACCAATTATCAGAAATTAATTGTATCGTGCAAAGCTGGCATATAACGGCTTGGTTTACTACAATAAAATGTAAATCACGATATCAATTTCAAAAGTATCTCTATAAGTAATAATTTTTTATAAAAAAAAAGGTATTCTATATGGTATGGATTAAGGTTAGATAACAACGTTTGTAATTGATAGGCTGAGGCTGGTTGTTGTATATTAAGGGAAAATATGGAAAACGAACAATAATAATAATAATAATAAGTTTTGTGGTATTTATGGATGAAATACTTTCATAAACATATCATAACATCATCATATACACATAAAATATAAATATATATTATAATGTAGAATACTACCTAGAACCTTTTTAGAAAATGAAATAACATTGTATCAAGTATATTGAGTATTGATTACAAAACTGTATGTAAAATTGTGGTTACATGCATGCAATCCAATTAAAAATTATTATCGACCAACAAATATTTTATATCAATTTTATTATTATTATTAAGTTTATCAATAATAAAACTTTTTTATCAAAGTATTTTATAATATAAATATACATATATTTAATAATAAGAATTTGGTTTGGTGCTTTTAACTATGTATGTCAGTCTAAAATATTCAATTTCTTAGGACCGGGTGTGTAGTTTATTGTGGGAAAAAATGATCCCTGTATTATTATTAGACTCTAATGAACGCAGGGGAATTGTTCTATTTTGTGTGCGATTCACAGATACAACCTGGGAGTTTTTAACAATTTTTGTTGTATTAATACATTATATAAAGTTACTGAATATAGAAAGATAAAGAGTATAGAAATAAGCTTTTTAGAGGGAAATATAAGTTAGTGAAGATAGAAACAGAGAGAGTATAAACATTTTTATATTCAAACATACATATAGGTGGAGCTAAAGAAGTTTTACTTCAGTTTTATGGTCAAAAACACACTAATATTTTTAATGGTTGTTAAATCAACGTTTTTATTAAAAATAAAGATTGAAAACTTATAAAAAAAATGCAAAAATATATTTTAAAAAGCTGTAAAAAATAAATTTCGTGCATACTTGTGCTATATTATTTAATGCAGTTATTTGAAATTAGTTCAAATTTTTTATTTTTCATGGAAATAAATAAATTGTTGAAAACGCGCAGTATGTTATTTATTTCGATATTACACGAATTCAACATTCCAATAATTTTTTGATCGTCTATATAAGTAATAAATATGTTGCACGATATACGAAAATATTTAGATTATCGAAGTTCATATTAGTTGTCATTTTCTAATATTACTGTATTTTAAGCTTTCGAATGCATGTTCGTTTAATTGAAAATTACAATTTTAATGGAATTTCATCAGGAAGTTATTTAATCGGACAAGCATTTTTTTTATTTGAATTTTCTTATTGATTTTTCTTTGAATGCTACAATTTTTGATTTCAAGTCACCATTTTGTCTTAAAGTTAAAGTACTAAATTGCAAAACCTTCCAGATTTATGACGTATTTTTTTTTACAAACTTAACCATATATAATTCAATTTAATTCTTTATTCATTATTTTTTCAAACAATACCTAATTGTACAGAATAAGTCAAAAAAATAGGATGGGGCATATGAAAGGAAGTGTGGAAGGTATGCAGCTATGGCTGACTGTATAAGGAACTACCCAGTATTCACTTTGTGCAATCCAAATGGAAAAACAAAGAAAACCATCGGTAAAAATAGCCGCCACCCGATACTAATGTAGTGTAAAAAATGTTTCACACTTAACGAAAAATTCATCCAATATGTCGAGTATATAAACAATTAACACTCGTAATTTTCACTTGTTAATAATTCAAAATACTTTTATACAAATTTGTTAAAATTAAATTTATTTTCATTTAAATTTCAAATATGAAGCAAATTGATTTGTAAGTGATGTAATCGGTAGAAACTCTCGTTCTACCTTTTCAATTTATGTAAACATTTCCCTAAAGAATTGGAAAACAAAATAAATTTGAATAAAAACACATTAAAAATATGTTACTTAATCCTATTAAATGAAAATGACATATCTAAAATAAAACAATAAAAAAAAAAAGAATTTTTATTTGCGAATGAAAGTCTCAAATGGTTACGAGATGCGACCAACGTAGAGTGTATGAAGACAAAATCGCCAAGAGTAATTTAAACATGATCAGACTAATTGAAATTACAATATTGCCATGTTACGAGTGAAAACTAGTAATCATACAAACGTGAAGTAACAATAGACGTAACACCAATACATTGATTCGGTATTTGTTGTCATATTTTACGGACGAAAAATATATTGTACATGGAGAATTTTTTTCGACTCAATTTTAAATAATTGAAAGGAAACTTTTTTACGCACGCTTGACTTGGCGAGAAAATGCTTGACGAGAGCATTACGAAAAGTGTAGTCGGCCAAGGCGAACGGAAGTTCTATTGGGGAAGATATTTGTTAGTGAAGGGAGAGGGAAGACATACGTTATTGAAGGTACATAGAGGGAGAGTAAATATATACATATATAAATGGAGCTATAGAAGTTTTACTTCAATCGTGTGATCTAAAGTACAATCGTATATTTTTTTAACTAAATTGTTTAATGGCGCAAGTTAGGCCGAATGGAAAATGGAAACGCGTTGGTGCTTTATATTTACCACGAAATGCTGTCATATTTACAAAAGTTACACTCAAATCCAAAAAAAAGGCTCGCATACTCAAACAAGAAACGCAGTGACCTGAATCGCATACCTAAAATTATAAAATATATTAATTTTATGGTGTAGTTTTTTCGGCTTTAAATGAATGTTTTTGATAGATAAACAAAATTAATTCTGTAAAAATAACTCAACACAACATATCAATCGAGTATTTAATATTTTAGAATAGGTAAAAATTTGTTGAAGTATATGATGATGAGTGTAAGATATAACGTCTTAATTCTAAAAAATCATCAAATTTTTCGCCGTGTATATGCATAGAAAGATGAAGACTAACAACATACTCTTTGATGACGATGCCTGCAAGATAAACGTATACTCTGATTATATATCTTCACCAGTAGAACTATATATAGAGTATACAGACAAATCGATAATCATGAACCAACCTCGAATATGTATGTGTAGTTCTCTTATGAAATGAATGATCATCACACAAATAGATACATAGCAGTTTCGAGATACAGTGCAGTTCCTTTAGAACATACAAATGAAAAGGTTGGAATTTTAATACAGTGAATTATATTAATTACTCTTTAATAATTAACATTATAATAATAATGCAAGTAAACTAAAAAACTAAAGTACCTAGCCTAAGCTTTATTTAAAATACATCATCTTATATACTAGTTACATCGAGATTACTATTTTTAATACATTGTGTAGGAAGTAGAAAATTTTTTAATAAAAACCATTGAAATAAACCTTAACATTTGTGGATCGATAAGCTAACTTAAGAAAATATATGACTTAATATATATAAAGTTGGGATAGCCCGGTGTCCAGTTTCGTACGGTGGATAGCTTCGAACAGATATCTTAAGAGGTTTCCCGCGATAACTCGAAGGCAATGGGTTTGGAATTGCTGCATTTTCTTGATATGCAACATTAGTCTAAATGGGGGCTGCGTATATGAGCATTGGGGGCGGGTAGAGGAATGTTAAGTCGATGTTTTTTTTACGTTTGTCCCGTTTATGTTTTGTGTCCAGCTAAACTGTCTTTAAAAGGTTATTCACAAACACATCACTTTGAGTTTGCTTAATTTGTATGTCAAATATCTGCAGTACAAGTGAGTTGTAGGAAAATTTATTCTTGCGAGTAAAAAAAATAATAGATTGGGTTTTGATCATAATAATTTAATAATATGTTAAAGTGGATTATATTAAATGCCATAAAATTATATTGAAACCTTCCCCACCCTCTCGGAGTGTGAGTTTTACCCCATCTCAGGCGAGGGTCACATTCTTATTTTTCACTAAAAAAATATAGACTCTTGAAAGAACTTTATTGAGCATTTCTTGCTTTATCGATTCTTTTAATTTTTTAATTTTAGTTTAATTTTGCAAATCACCCAGATGGGGTGTAGTGGAGTGCATAGAAGGAAGCACACATAATAAAGTGATAAATATTTTTGTATTTTAGAAAATAAATCATTATATAAAAGTTTGACACCAATATATTCACTATTGTAGAATTCCTAGGAAAAAACCATAAGGAACTTCACTACAATATATGTTTGTATATTCTATAGAAATGCTATGCTGTTAGTATTAATCGTGTAGCGTGTACTTTCTCTGCGTTAACTACTATTAAAGGTTCAATTATAGCTCGATCTACATAAGCTAGTCAACAACAGTACACCGCATACTGCTTGCTTGCTTGCTTGCTATGCTTACTCTGTACGATGATGATTTTGTTGGTAGATAATAACATCCTTATCAGCTGGACCTTGTGTATAGATTAGACCGCACACTAGATCTTACGATAATTATATATAATCACACGATTATTAACTTTAATTGCCTTCCTTTCTAAATATCCCCCCAGAGTTAATTTATTTTCGATTTTAATGTCTTTTCTTTATATATTTTTTTATATTTGCTTGCCGCGACGATCATTTATTTATATACTTAATTTGTGAATAAGAGCTTCTTTTATTGGGTGTGAAGTGTTTTTTTTTCTTTATACTTATAATTTTATCATCTTTATTTCATGAACAATCGGAAATTATGTATAAAAAATATTTAAAAATAACCAAAATATGGATATTTTAAAATTTTGATTAAGCAAAGAAGCAAATACTTGCATAAAACGTCATTTACTTGGTATCTCCATATAAATTACATGTAAATCATCGTTTACAAGTTAGAGTTGAAAAATAATATTTGATCGCTTATGACTTCTCTGTTTCCGAATCAATTTTAATTTAATTTTCGCTTTAATATTGAGTATAATTTTATATTTAGCTTTGAAATATAGCAAATTTTGAATCGGCAAAATACCCTATTTTATAACATGCTTTAATTAAATTTCGAAGTTTTTTTTAATTTATTTTTGTGTCCAATATAATTTTTTTTATATTCTGTACCAATTTATCTTTGACCGAATTTTTAGTTTCAAGACCATTCTTAAAAACAATTTGTTATCATCGAAAATCTATAATTGATTTAAATCGACTTGATTGACTTATTAGTTTAAATAACCCGTCCATGGCAACATTTCTGATAAGTTTGAATTTCAAAGTGAAATTCAAATAATCGACTCCTTAAAAGTGAACTAAAACGTCAAAATATTCAAACGTTCTAGAATGTTTATATATAAATAAATTGGTTCTATTAAAGTGTATATAAATAAACCAAGCCTTAAGGTAAAATTAAATTGTGTCTCGTCTATTAAACATATTAAGAGAATACATAACATATTTTTCTTCTAAAATATGACAAACCTTTCTACTATATAATCAATTAATATATAACACAAAATTTATAAATAATTAGTTAATTACGAGAGACTAATTGATTTGTGCTTTGCCTAGCTAGAGTAAAATTAGATTGATTATTTATTCACAAGTAAACAACATCTCTCTAAAACACTCAAACACTCAAAACCTGTGCTTGCCTGTCGCCGTGTCTCCCTTTTTCAATTAATTTGTTTTAATTAGTAGAAGACGACCATCATAATAAATATCATCTTACCGTGTAC
>JAEMTY010000403.1:0-25000 GCA_020423425.1 Chrysopa pallens
TTCTTTTAATAGCCTGTAGTGCACAACACGGTTCGAAAGTGTTTTATCGAGATTTACTTTTAAAATCAAATTTCTGTAGGTATTTTTAACATGATTCTGAAAATAGTTCAACCGACAATTCTATTTGATTGAAAAATTCCAAATCGCTCTTATGGAACGATCATTCATTTTGTTTAAAAGTTATATTTAATATAAAAATATTAAAATAAATGCAATTATAAAATTACATTTAATTATAAAACCAGAATTGCTAAGCGAAATGAACAATAGTACATAAAATCAATAAATTTCTAAGAGTTTTTTTACATCATTGCACATAATTTTGAATGCGGTTATTACGATTCATTCAATAATAGATAAGAATAAAAATATACTAACATGAAAATTCATTTCTTCTCCATTCAATTGTTGACACCATGAAGTTTGCCGCATAATTTTTTCTTTAATTTTTTGATATTTCTGTTTCTTTTCCATACCCTCATTTGTTTTCATCTCCTTTTGATATTGTTCAATTTCTTCATGTATTTCCACAGTTAATTGATTACATAATTCTTGATTCGGTCGTACTTTATCAATATTATATAAATTTAATAAATAATTTTTATTAAAGAATTTATTTGTAATCTGTTGATTCAATTTTGTTTCAAATAATTTCCGTTGTGTTACATTACGTAAGAAACGATTAATTAGTGATGTTTTTGATGATGATTGATTTGATTGTTGATTAATTGGTGTACTGGTTAATGATTTTAAATCATTATTGTCTAATGTAAGTGTTGATTTTTGTATTGAATAATGATTTGGTTTTAGATTACGTTTCTTTAATGGTGATTGTAAATGTTTCGACGATGAGGCTGTTGATTGCATTGATTTATCGTAGATATCGGATATTGATTCTGTATCTGAGCTCCAATCACTGTGTATTGAGGATTGCATTTTACCTAGAAAATTCATAGAAGAGATACAATTCGTCATTATTTTTATTGTCAATTATAGTTATTATTTAAGTGAAATTATTAACATATTAAATCTTTAAAAAAAAACGTTTGTCTCAGCATTCAGACTTAAATTTAACTTCAAACAGAAAAATAAAATCAATTGTTTTAAGCTGTAATTTCTGGTTCAATTATTTTAGAATGCATTACGAATAGTTACGAGTATGATTTAATATATTTTTTTACAAATTTCATTTATTTTCATACTTTAATTTAAAAAATCTTGTATTATTTAATGTATGAAATATTTTCACAATTTATTAACTAATAAAACTAGTAAAAACTAATCACACTTACCAGTTTGTGGTTTTTTAACTGGTGTTGTAGTCAAAGAATTTGTGACAGTCGAAGTTGTGGACGATTGTTGTTGATTTTTCGTATTATCACCACCCAATAATGGTGACGATGTCGGTGTGATAGTCGTTGAAGATGTTTTACTTTCAGATCGTTTCAAAAAACTCAATTCATCTAATAACATTTGATAAATGGTTGAATTCTTTTTATTACTTCCTGTCCCAGTCTTCGTATTCATCGGATCCGCTGTAGATGACGTCTGATTTGTATCACCTTGGAATGAACTTTGGAATTGATCATACTCGTATGAATAGCTAATACCACGATGTTCGTAAACATTGCTATCACACACGATGATATTCTGTTCAGATTGCTGTTGATCGTATGGATAATTAGGGTAAAAACCTTCAGATCGACTTAAACGTAGATTAGGTTTTTTATAGATTTTGATTGGCCGATGTTCTACCACAGAGGACATCATTAAACTATTCTCACTAGATTCGATAATTTCTGTAACAGGTTCTTCTTCGGTGACAATATCATGAACGTTATTCATCATGTAATTTGAGGTTTCTAAGCTTTTTGAGTAGAGTGTTTCATTACTTGAATATGAATTACGTTTGGAAAAATTACCTAAAATTAAAACAAATTTATTTAGTTCAACCATAGAAAAATATTTTCTAGAATTTCTTTGAATTTTTTTTTCCAGATTAATTACACTCAGATTTGAATTTCAACCTTGTTGAAATATATTTTTATGATATCAAAGATAATTCATGAAATGAAATTCGCAGAAATGTATTAATTTAAACATTTCCCTAATCAAAAAAAATCTCCACATTTGAGTTTTATAGGGTGATTATGATCTAGGAAATACAAAAATAATAGGAGGGCTAGTTTCTTAGATATTGCGTAAAAACGCCTTCAGGATATACTCTCCGTATACAATTTTATGCGTTATCTCAAAAATTATACATCCAATCGTTAAATAGACCTACTTTTTTCAATTAAAAAAATTTAATTTTTTTAATTTCTAAATAAAATAACTATAATTGTAATTGAAACTAGATTGGTCTTTTAGATTGATCATTAGGCGATCAATCGTAAAATAAATTGTTATTTTTAAGATAAAAGATTAATTAAAAAAATTAATACAGTTTTTGAACTTGATTTATATCGAAAACCAATGTATAAAGGTCAATTTTGAAAACCGTCATAGGTTGAGTAACTTTAGCATGCTTTCAAAATTTTATACCTATAAAACGAGTTTTAACACTTACCATATGAATACTCAGAATGCGTAGTAAAATCTTCTTGTCCTTCGGGCACCCCACGTTGAGTTAACGGTACGGATGACGATAATGTTTTATAAATATTTTTTAAACTACCAAAAATATTATTTGTATCTAATAAATTTGATTCAGATATTTTTCTTGATAAATTATTCCGTCGTGAATTTGTATTCTCATGTACAATTTTCGTATCGATTACACCATGTTTCGGTTTTTTTAAACAACTCGATTTGGGAACTTTTTTAATATTCTGTATACCATTAATAATACCACCTAGTTCACAATCATCTTTAAAATCACCATCACTTGAAGAAGACGAGGACAAAGAACAAGAAGAATCATCTAAACTCATCGAGGAACTCGATGAATTCGAGATAATATTTTGCTGTGGATATATGTACGTCGCAGCTCCACTACCATTTGTAATTATATCAGATTTAACATCACGTTCATACTCATTGTTACGATTATAACATGAAGAGTCACCTTCAGCTGCCCAACTATATCGTCCTAGTACAATGCCATTCTTATGCAGAGTATGCTCATTGTAAAATCCGTCCGAACTTTGTCGTGTAATAAATCCACGATCAATATGTATATCATCGATTTTCGTACTATTTAAGATGTCCTCGTGGAAGGAGACACGTTTCTTAGGGGTGTCTTGTGATTTAATTTTCTTTCGCCGTTGCCGTCGATATACAATTTGATCGTCAACCATTGGTGTAATTATTGATGTTTGCATTACATCTTCATTATTTTCTACAATAAAAATTAATAAATTTGTCTACTGTAAGATTTCGAGTATGCTACAGACAGTTATCAATTGGAGACTGCAGTGTACACAAGAAACAAGGACATAAAAGGGTTAGATTATCCAACTCTGTCTTCCAAACAGTAATTTACGATTCATATTAAAGAACTTAAAGAACAATCTGTTGTGGGTATCAAGACATTGCAGATTTATACCGATCAGCTGACGAACTATCCAGTGAAGAAGAGTCAATCTCTTAATGAATGAGAGGTTAAGCCTAAGCAAGAAAGTGGAAAATTACAGTAGGTTTCCTAAAGGAAGTCGTCTGTAGCTACTGTCTGCTGATGAGTGGTCACTATATATTTAGAATGCATCTCCCAAGATGATTGGAGGACGTTTTGCTCACGTTTCATAAAACAACGCCATTCTATGTAATGAAATAGTGGTTTACTTTAGCGGTTATTCTTATATAATCGTGTCCCCAGAGAGTAATCAGTGACTCGCAAAGTTTCACTACTCATATTTATATCCAAAATAACTTTATTGGTTAAATATTTTTCTATAAGTAATTAAAATTTGAATTATTCTATAATAATTTCCTATTTAAAGCCGAAATATTCCTACCTGTTTTACTTTCCACTTGTTCACTTTCACTAAGATTCGGTGTTACTGGTTTTTCTACTTTGATTTCACTACATGGTTCCTCTAAACTTTTTTGTTCCATTTCTACAGTTTTCTTTTCTTCAGTAACTTCTTCAACAATATTATACGTGACATCCGTTCGACTATGTTTCATAAAATCGGTGGGTACTGATTGTGAATAAATTTTCCAGTCATAACTTGGAGGTGTAGTATTTTGATTCACAATATCACTTGTAGTCATTAAATTTTGTGTTTCAACTTGTAATTCATTACTTGGAACAATATCTTTCGCATTTGTAACATGGGTGGTAACTTGAAAATCTTTGTTTAATATAACTGATATTCGGTGGGAATTTTCTGGGGTATCATTTTCCTCCATGGATCGTATCATGTAGGTTTCATCACTTTTATCAATAAAATCATGACCACTCATTGACATCAACGATGCCATATCACTTTCACTATCCAATAGTTGGACACCAGAATCACCTGGGGATGCCAAACTGGAGGACAATGAATGTGTGCTTGATGACATGATTTCACTATTTACAATATTATATGCACCAGGTGATGGGAAAACATTTTGTTTATCTTTTGACACTTTCATTTCTTTGTCAAGAGATATGTCAAATGCTTTTTGCGTATTAGACAACATTTGGAATGCACTTTTTAAGTTATCACATTTAAAGTAATTTTTATTCTAATTTGATTTTATTTTTAATTTGTTTTTTTCATTAGTTTATTTAAATATTCCACTTCATTTTTTAACCCATCAAATGGCGACATATTTATGTTTTGACCATTTGACATTTCATTGATTGGTTTACACACACAGATTTCACAAACATAACTCTTTGTTTTTAAATCGCCTACTTATGCTTTTTTTTCTTATTTTACTAAATTTATTATACTTGAAATGTAGAATACTATAATATGTCAGAGTATATTAGTATTAGTATAAAGTTTGTAACGCTAGCAAATACTGACTACACAAACATAATATTGGTATAGGTGTTCCTTTGTCCGTCTGTCATCTAGAAAAAAGCTAGACAGCTTAAATTTTGAAGATGTATTTTAGGCTTAGGTAAGATCAAGTTCGCGAATGAGCAAAATCGGTCGACTGATCCGTGACCCAACTTTTGACTCATAAAAGATTGACGAAATATTAAAAAACAAAAATTGCTAGTTTCTTCAAAACAACTTTTGCTTAACATAATTTTTCGTTAAATGTTTGAATTCGCCACAATTTTAGCTCAAATTTAGCTAATGGAACACATAATATAATTACAATACATACTATTTTTATAAATGTGTTTATAACTGTAAAGGCTGGATATTTAGTTTTGTTTTTTTTTTTATGAATGCTAATGATTACAAATAATTCAAACATTAATACTCAATCATATGTCGAGTATCTAAACAATTAACCTTATTAATTATTATCTTTACTTGTTTTTCTACGATCTTTCAACGATTTTGTTGGAATGATCATATATAACATTTTTAAATCGTATCAAAATACTTAGTATTATTTATAATCACCAATTTTTCGAAAATTTTTGAATTGTCAAAGCAAAAGAATACAGTTCCAGTTGCAACTGTATAGTAATACAAAAATTTTATATTTATTTATTTAAAACTGTGTTGAATAATTTGAAATATATCGTTATAAATTTCTATTTAGAATTCATACATAATATCCATGGTGCATATATAAATAAAGCTCACATAACTTCTCAATTAAATAGAACACAGCCCGATTTTCTAGTTGGTATATGGTCGGTATGTATAGAACGTATAAAATGAATCTCCTATTGCTGTTTTTCGATACCATCGGAACCACGGTCTTGTATATCTGACCGTGATCGGAACTGTTCGCAAACCATCACAAATAGTCTAAAATCATTTGTGTATTGATATTTGACAGTACGTTGTTTGTTCGCATTATAAACAATATGGAGGAAGATCCAATAAATGTCGGTAAGTACGCCTTGATTTTCATTTGTTTTTTAAAAACAAATTAATGATGTTATTATTTTAAGATAATAAAATGCTTCTTGATGAAAGTAATAATATAATAATTGGCGCGGAAACAATGGAATATCGTTCATGGGATTATGGTTCAACGCTAATCCTAATACAATTATATAAACGTTATTACGATAAAATTGGGAGCTATAATGTGAAAAGTTTGAAAAAAATGTGGGAAATTATATCAGAATGTTTTATTAAAGAATATAATTTAAATTATTCACCGAAACATTGTGAAAATCGTTGGCGCGTTTTAGAACGTAGTTTTCGTAAATATAATGATGTTAATCGACAATCGGGACGTGTACGACGCCATTTTGAATATGCTGCCGAAATGGAGAGTTTACTAAAAAATAAAAAGTATGCGGCACCATCGAACTTAATGAGTACGTCTATGGAGAGTCAAATAAGAGATAACGTTTTATTAGATGATTCAGATACATCCTCATCTACGACGAATTTAAATGATAATCCAAATGTTGGTAGAAATGTTTTGGGGCCATCGACATCTGCTGGTTCAAAACAGATGTCATTTAAAAATAAATTGAAAAGGGGTTCGTTAGAGGCATTGCGCATACAATTTAAAAACTATCATTCGCAAAAATTGGAGTTAAAAAAACAAGAATTGGAAGAAACTAAACGCCGGAATAATATTTTAGAAGAAAAAAATCAAATTCTAAAACAATACTTGTTGTATAAGCTTGATTTGTTATTGGATGAATAAAATTTGTAATCTTTCTTTACAATTATTTTTTAATTTTATTTTCCTTCTTTAAAATTATTTTCCCTTGTAGTTTAAAGTCTTAAAAAAAGAGCGCTGGTTAAGAGTATTTCTTCCTCTTTTTACCAATTTATACAAAATAAATATCCTTTACTGAGATATGCGTACAGTATACTGTAGGTACATGGTTATAATATTTCATCCACTCTTGACGTAATTATATGCCTTTAATGAATATGATTGAATAGGATCAAATAAGAAATGATTTTCTATTCAAAATATTTAATAGGTTTTAATAGGACTGAATAGGAAATCATGTCCTATAGAATCCTATTCAATCATATTAAAATTTTGAATAGGACTCAATGGAAAATTAAATTTCCTATTCAATTCTATTAATTTTTATTAGACTATTAAACCTTTTTTATTAAGGTGCAACAGTTTTATGTTAAATATTACACTGAACAGAAATGGTAGAAAAGAAGGGATTAACTATTTACCAATAACATATATCTATTTCTTTTTATATTATATCTCCTTTTATCATTTCAAATAAATATTATCTTGCCTGTTTTACACAATATGCAATGTGGAAATGTTTATAGGAAAATGGGATAACTAAAATAAAAACCAATTAGAATTTATTAAATTTTATTTACATTAAAACTTTCTAGTTGTGTAATTTATTATGTAGTATAATTTTCTGGAGGTGGAGGTGGTCGAAATTGTAAAGCAATTAGCAAATATGTTAATAAATTGTTACCTATCTGGAATAAAATCATCATTTTGATTAATTGTAATGGAATGCATTCAACATCTTCACATAAACATGTAACGCTATGGCCCGTTTGAGCTAGGCTTGTAAAAATTGTATCAGAAACAATATATGAACTGATAGTTCATAGACAAACATTCTTATTTTAATAAGTTTTTTACTTACCGATGATAATAGTTCCATTGTTATTCCAACGACACCATTAGGACTAAATTTAAGCTCCAAACATCGTAAGCGTTGAATAAATAATTTAACTTGTCGATATTCTGAAGGATTATTTAATCTTGTTGAAAATTCATATAGTATGCGAATTAAATTTTTAAACTGTAAATAAGTAATTTTGCGATTGAACTGGTAGCAACACATAATGCACTAATTTTGAGCTATCATCACAAAACTAGTTGACAAACAGCTTTTTCAAAGCAATGGCGAATACAAGCAACGAGAGAGACACATTCCAATAACTTCTATTATATTATGATTGGTGAATCTAAAATCTATGGTGAAATCATAGATTCAGTTCACTGGAATGTGGATCGACAAATGAATGCCCGTAACACAGTTTTATTTTCAACTAATTCTGGACACAATTCTGGAAATATCTAGCTATTCTAATTCGATTCTAATATAATTCAATTAAATGTTATATAATTAATGCTAATTGGTTGAAAATAAAAAATTGCGGATCATTTGTTCCACTATCATGGAAAATGCATAAAATTTATTTTCTTCTTTCTCAACCTACCCATTTCAATGATTTTTTATTTAAAATTTTCCATTTCTTAAACAATGTATTAAAAATTGTAATCTCGATGTAATTAATATATAAGATGATGTATTATAGATAAAGCTTAGGCTAACTGCTATAGTTTTTAAGCCGTTTTTACTTGTTTTATTTTTTTATGATGAAAATAATGACTTATTAAACAAACAAACTCAACATTCAAGTGTGCTTGAATTTCGTATTCGATATCAAATACCCACCTCAGTATTAAATGAAGCACCAGAATTCACAAACAAAATTAATCCAATCAAATGCCATAGTATAAAACTCCAATGAATTATAATAAATGAAAAAATATTATCAATAAATTCCTTATATCGTAATAATACAACGAAATTATAACCATTGATTAATAGAACAAATAACTCTATACTCATAAAAATTAGTAAATATGGATTTAAACTTTGATTAAATTTCTCAAAAGTTTTACAAATATAATCGTGTATATATCGTAAATGATCTAATAAATTAATTGTCGATAATTGTGATGCTTTCGAAATAAATTCGATGTTATGTGTCTGATGATTTTTACATGGTTTACGATTTATAAATCCAAAAAATATATACCGTGATGGAATTTCATCGATACCTACCACCAATGGATGAACTTGCTGATAATTTGTAACTAGTTTCGTGATACTGTTAAAACATGAAAACATACATGATGCGGTCATAATAACTTGCATAAATAATAAATATAATATTATTGGAATATTAATAATTAGTTTTAAAATAATTTCTTCATAATTCATATTCGTTAAAAATAACAAAAATAAAAATTCAGAAACATATACAAGTATTAATACAATTCCAAAGGCATATTGAAGATATCGTACACCATTCAAAGAATGTTTGCACAAAATACCACTGATCTGTTGTAATCTTGGAACGGTATTTAAAGCATCAACCATTTTCGGTGCACATAACACACATGTCAAAATTAATACGAGTGTTGACACTGATGTTAGAATATCATTGACATACGTTAAAATGTACGGTAATAATAATTTTGAGAAATTCTTATGGAAAATATTATAGATACATCGTATTGGTATTAAACTGATACATATTGAATAAGTACACCATAATTTTGAGACTTTATAACAGCAATTGTTTTTTTTATCGTGTGTCCATTGGATCGGAAATATTGAAAATATGCGACATAATGAATGTATAAAATGCATTTGTTTGCAGTAACAAAGTTCTTTTCCATGTTGCATGGCCATTACAATATTTAACAATAAATCATATCGAATGAAATATTAGTAGTTTATTTTATGAATTTGATTGAATTAATCAAGTTCGTTTCTATATCATATTGCAAGGAAGGCCGTGCATCACCTATTCGATCTAATTACCTCACAATGGTATGTCAAAAATTTCAATAAATGAAAAAATTACCTTCTTTATTAAATAAACAGTAAATCAATCAGAACAATGTTACTTTGCTTCGACAAATCAAACAAGATTATTGAAATGACAGATAATAGAAAAAATAAATAAGAATTTCTATTAAAATACCTGACCTTATCTATGGTCAATTTTGTAATTAAAAAATTATTGTCAAAGAACATAGCTGAAAGTATTAAAATATTTTTTATAGTGTTGGATATTCTCTACGGACAATAAAAACAATTACGATAATTTGATTGATATCTCTTCAAAATGTTATTAATAGATTAATTTGATTTTATAACTGATAAATAATTATCTCTATAATTACATAATTTTTTGAATATAAATTGATATTATTAAAAAGTAAAACTGTTTTATACTCTACCAGAAATTATTTTATTGTGTAATAAGTTTAGGTAGAAACATTAACAAAAAAAAAAAAGGATTTTTAAAGAACAATCAATAATTATTATTCATATTCCAATAATTCAAGGTTTCACTTGTGTTGAAATTATCTTCATCTCTAGTTAGTAGCTCAGGGTCAACAATGATAATTGATTTATAATAGGTATTATCTAATGATTGCATGCTGCAACGACGAGCGATTCGAGTCAGCAGATGCATTATAGATTTTTCAATCACGATTTACTAAAGCAACGAGCGAAAAACGATATATTCTCCCAACAATTTGGGATGTAGTCTGACTAATGATACATCATCTGAAGTAATGATCAGTTCGTGATGACTATCGATGCTACTATGATGATGATAGGTTGTTCAAGCATCAATCAATATTATATACAGTTCGATGAATCTGTCGTTCATCACAAATCGCTCGCTGTTACAATGTGCATCACCATAATAAAGAAAAACAATGTAATAGAGATTAGTTTCGACATTATTATTTAATTTTTATTTACACTTCAAAATTTGAAATAATCGTTGATTTAACATTTGTGTGTACACTTAAACATATAATTTTACAATAAACATTTTTTTTTTTCAAGAAATTATTTAAAAATTAGTTGAAGATATTTTTAGGATCCTGAAAGATTAAATATTGAAAAAATATAAAGTGACATTAATTTTTTTGGTTCTTAACTTCTGTTACAAATATTAAAAATAAAATTTCAAGTATGGGACAATTGCGTACCTTGAGAGCGTAGCCTAAGTTGAATTAAGTGGTGTTTAATTTTTGCGTTTTTTTGTTCCATCAATAATCGTTGAATGGACGAAACAAAAAAACGCAGGTTTGGACTGAAATGCAAACTTGAAAACTGCTATCAACAATTTAATGAACTAGATTAAATTTACATATGCTCTATAAACTTGCCCTGGGCCATATAAACAGCTGTGGCCATCACGTTTATATAAAGCATATTCTCAAGTATGGGCACCGTGCATCAAAATGTTTTCATTCGTTTCTATGGTTACGAAGTACTAGTTTATCAATCAAATAAAATATAACTCTGTGAATGGTGTCTGATTTAACATAGGAAAGTTCTCAAAATTTATTAACTAATTGAAATCAATAATTATTTATATTTGCTATTAAAAATTTCAATTAAATGTGTTTTTTTTAAATTAAAATTAAAAATCAAAGCTCTATTCAAAGTATTGATACGCAATGGACCCAAAGAAAGTGAAGATTACATGAAAAGACATTAACATTTAAATCCCATTGATGCACCAAATATACGTGTTAGGTAACGATAATCAATTTGTCTACCGCTGCGTAATGAACGTCAACCAACATGGTCTTTAATTGACCAACATCACCTAATACGTGTATTTGTTACACCAACAGTGAAATAATTTTGAGGCTAAAATTACAGTTATATACAAAACAAAGTATTTGAATAGTTAATGAAATCTGAAGTTATTATAAAACTGTATAATTTCACGTTTATGTTTAGAATATTAAGTTCTTTAGTAACTTCAGAAAGAGATATTTGACGAAACACTAAATTGTATGATACATTTTAAATACACAAGGTTAAATCACTGATTAATTCGTTTAGCTGTTCTTCTCTATAGACAAATGCCTTTATTTAAGACGTTTAAATTTATGCATATAGTTTTTTATTGGATGCATTAAAAACAAATTGACGTTCGAAAATCTTCGATTAATTTGACGCTTAGAATTACTTTCTGTAGTAATATATTAATGATAGATATTTGTCCAATAAAGACACAAAAGTTTAGTATGAGACTCAATTTACAATCGATTGAATCTTCTAAATGGAAAAATCTTCAAAACGGAGACTGAGAATGTGCACTAAGTATTATTACCTTGGTATTTTTATTTTATGAGTATACGAAATTTTTGTAAATTACCAAAGAAAGTTTTAATGTCAAATCTATGGTAATAGTTCTAACGTGGTATATATTGAACGATTACATAAGATGTTCAGAAACTCTGGAAGCTGTTACTACACCATGAATACAACAACAAAAATATTAGACTTTATTCTAAGTTTAACCATTTTGGAGAAAATGTGAATTTTTCGTATTTTTTGTGGTTCATTATGTTTTTATAGATTTTGTCTATTACTCAGTGTTTGATACTTTGCTCATGTGTGTTTAATTGGAAAATAACGATTGCTTTTTAGACCATAAAGTATATATAGATTTTCGAAAATAGGTCCATTAAATTTCACCTTTCATAAATAGACTTTTTGTTTTAAATTTCGATTTGTTAATTTTTGCCAAATTTCTTGTTAACAGTACGAAATAAAATTTAAAATGAAAAAATCTACTTATTTGTTAAATAATATCTCTCTCTATGTAACTGTTCTTGTTAAAATTATGTTGGTTGTGTTCGTTTTGTGATAAAACCTGCGCACTGTAAACAATCATTATTTTTGTATTTAAATAATTTAGTTTGAATACCAAGTGATGGATAAATAAAATGTAATATAAAGTTCATCTTTTTGTACGTCCAACATATATCAAAATATTTACATTTCTTGTTAAAAATAATAATTGGATATAATTATATCTTTTAATTGTATCCATCCTGATGGTAGCCTGCAATGCGAATGTATAGCATCTCTCTCTCTCTTTAACAAACAATTTTATTGTTCAATAATAAAATATTTTTGCACCCTAAAGAATAATGTTACGTTTCAACTGAATAAATCATCACATAACGAACACAACCATTTACAGAAATCAATAGAGAATAAACCTACAAAAAAATATTTTATTGGGTGAGTTCAGACCGATTTTTGTTGGAAGTTTTGATCGTGATATAAAATTTACTCTATGATATAATCTAAATAATAATAGGTTATTGTATCATTTGAATTAACTTAACATCCAATATTTTGGTAGAATGATTTATCAATATGGCGTCCTGTAGAAAGTTAAAGAATGGCCATACTCAATAACATAATTTCTAATTATTTACATAAAGGTGTATAGATTGTATAGATTGATAAAGTATTTCGTTCCATAAATACTTGTTCTTTTCGATCTGTCAGAATTTGCGTTGTCATTGCATTTCACATTGTTTTATTGAAAGATTATTATTTTAAATTTTTATACAAGTAAATTGTATTAAAAGAAAAAATTATTTTTACATAAATGGTAAAATTATTAACATTTAAAATTTTAATTTTGAAGTCATAAAAAATCGTTGTTAATAGCATTAATATTATAACAAAAGTCCAGTTGATTTTCTATTTATGGTAATGTGTGGAATTTGCAAACATTATTCTGATGCATATCCGTGCTCAAAGATTAACTTAACGACAAATTTGAATTTTAATATGAAAAAATTGCTATTAAAAAGACTTGTGAACACTTTGAATGTAAAATTTTAAATGATAATAATTTGACGATTACCGTGATAATTTTTTCTTCTTTAATGTTATCTTTAAACAGGTAGAATATAAATGTGTATTAAAGCTATGTGTAGGACAAGGATAACGGAAATTCTAACAAACACAATGAAACAAGTATGCATGTTGATGCAGCTACTTCGCTGGTGTATATCGAGTATTTTTCATAGATATGGTATTTTTAATAAAGCACATTTGTCTATAGGCTAGGCTATTAATTTTCAAAGATGATTCTTTTTTTTTTTTTATATTTTACTGAAAGAAAATTTTTAAATAATTTTTTCACATTTTTCATTAGATAGGTGTCTGTCTTTTAACTATAATACTTTTTCTTCGTTTTATTTTCCGTACGTTGTTAAATTATTATGTATGTATATATCGTGATAAATTTTTAATTATACACACTAACACTAGGGGTTTTACTGTAATTTTTAATATTCAAAGTCTTATTACGATTTTTTTTTGTTGTTGCTAAAATTGATTTTAATAAATTGTCTTGTTGTTTTTTTTTTGGTACACAAGTTTATTTTTTTTTTTATTTTTCATGAGTACACGATTTTTAAATTTAAATTAAGTATACGGTTATAGAGGTGACTACAAAAGTTTAGCTTTTTAAAAAATACTATGCACTTATTAAAAATAACCACATTTCTCGGTATGATAATTATTTACTTTTTGTGCAGGCTTGGTCCCAAGCTCCCGTAAGTGTTTTTTTGACTGGAAATCACGTTGTTTCGGTTCCAACCATTTTGGTTAACTTTTGTAGTGACCTTGAATGGAGTCTTATTTTAAATTGTTACTAAGGTTGTTTATTTTTTTTTAATAAAATATATACACTTTTAATTTTTGAGCAAATCTCAATAGTCAATTTATATAGTCTCAATTTTATTTATTGCATTCATAAAAGATATATGTTTGTTTGTTTTGTTTTAAATTAATTTAAATATAGTCTCAATATATAAATATTAATATCACACTTATGCCCGAAAAATAAACTTATGAGCGGGGATGTTGTTATTTTTTTTATGTTGGGTTTTAAAACGTTTAAGATCAGAAGTAAAATCTAAGTGTTCAAACTCTTGGGCGGAGAAAATGATTTTTTCGATTCTAAATATGTATCAAGAATTATTGATCTTGAGACAGATATTAATTATCGAATTCGTTTATAGTGGAGTGCAAATTTTCTTAAAAAACTTATGTAATTATTGCCTGTTTTGTATATTTGAGAGATTGTTGATTAGACCTTTCGTACATATCATTTATTCTACCAATAGAGATTTACATGTTTGCAAACACTAATAACTATGACATTCATGGTAATGACGACTCTAACTACCGGTAAAATTATGAACTATTCAGAATTACCAATATTTAAACACTATAGACATAAAACTTGTTATAGATGGAGTGTTTCAAAATAGTGTATAATTAATTACATTTTGGTGGTCAATGGAAAATAATCAGCTGAGTGTGTTATGAGTAATTATTATTTTTGCTACTCTGGCGCAGGATGAAAACAAATATGGCGCATAAATACCGTTGATCTATGTACGAAAGATATAAATTTCAAATTGTTTTTTATTTTATATTGCGAGGTCTAAATAATCTATTTAATAATGTGGAAATTGGTTAGGCCGCTAACTCATATCGTTGTATTTTGTACAGCATCTTTCAAATGTTTCCACTGTAGTTTTACTTTTGAACTTAAACCGTTTGAAACTTGTTGGTGGGAGCACTCGAAGGCACTCAAAGAGGAGGTTGTTATATTTCATTTTACGGGATTTACTTTAAAGAGAACTTTTTTCTTACACTTCCCACATTGTTGTAATATTATCGTATTTCTTCGAGAAACTCCTTTAGGTATGTCAAACAGCCATCTTAGATTCTATCATTACATCATCCATCGAAGAAAATCCATATCGAATCATTAATCTTCAAGAATTCTTTCCTAGAATTTAACTCCCTTGTTAAACGTAGCACCCCAAGTCATATTAACTGAGATCTTATTTACAGCATATCATCAAATTTTATCCGGTCTCAATTCATGAAAACTACTCTTTTCCAAGATTTTACCATTTCTTACACGATTGTAGATCCGTAATTGATTAGATCATTGACTCAGAATGTTCAGTGATTCTCAAAATTACTCTTGATCAGAGTATCGAAGTTTATCACTGATTAATAGGCGATTGCTTTCTAGAACTAATTTGAATGTATCTTTAAGCAGTAGTCATGGAGGGAGATTTTTTTTCAAAATTCTGTCTTTCGTGTATCAAACTGTCCTGCAGTCCTATCCGTCCCCGATCCCCGATCATATAAGTATAAAAAATATATATAAGAATAGTATAGTTTAAATATATTTTTAAGTTAAGTTGTTCTTGGTAACTTATGACGATGCTTGATGAACTTATTAGAATTGATGATCTCATCATCAGAGTATAATCATGGATTCAGTACTTTCATGTCACACTCGTAATTCTTCCATTGTATTACCTCCACCCTGTTGTGGACCGCTATTCATTTGTTTAGCATTTAATTGTGTATTTTTTTTAGTTAATGTTCCAGTATTTATCATTTGTATACTATGTGCTGAAAGTAATGGTTGATTTTCAGCTTGTTTTTGCTGATGCTGTTGATTTGTCAGCGTATTTACATGGTGTCCAGCACCAACTGGTTTTGTCACCTTTGGCGGTGGCGGTGGATGACGGGGTAATGTTACATTATTTTGTGGTAAATCGGCAAATTCTGGTGGGGGTAATTGATGATGGGTATGATGGGAATGATGATGGCTTAAAATTGTAGCGGGATCAGTTTTTAGTGTAACAATACTTGTTTCCAAGTCGCCACATATATTATTCGGGATTTGGCCATTTTCATTGCGTTTTTTCGTATTTGAACCGATGACTCCTGGTGGATTGCCACCATTTCCATTATGTTCATGATGATGTAATCGTGATTTATCTCTTTGATAATAAACACCAGCAAATACTAATACATTTAATATTAATAACGAACATCCAATTGCGATGACAACACTTAAAGCTGTCGAATATGCAGCAAAACCGTCTTCAATTGAATTTTGTGTTGTGGATAAACCAAAATCGGTATCATCGCTTGTTTCAAATCCACTATTGATACTACTTTCAGCTGTTGTTGTAGTCACAGTATGCTGTCCAGTTAAATTTAATATTCCACCTAAGGATGAACCTAATAAAGTTGTTTTCGAATAATCTATATTACTACCGCCTGCTGGTAGATCGGTTGGGCTAAGTTTGCGAGGTGCTAGAGGTGGAATTTTCGGGGTTGGTATAATATCATCTTCATCTAATGCATGATGTGAATTTGGTACATCATCGCCACCAGGTTTATGTAAATCTGGAACTAGGTTTAACCAGAATGATAGGCGATGTGCACGATAATGATTTTTTAATCTTGGTTTTGTATCTGAAAAAAAATAATGTATGAATTAAATTTTCGAATAAAGCTTTTCTAAGGTCAGTTCAGATTTGCTTAAACTGTTTATATGAAACAAATCAAATAATTTATGAAGTATATGAGGTTATATTCAATTAAGTATGAAGTTTGTAACGCTCAAAAATATTGAAGTCCATAGAAACAATTATTTAGCTTATTTTTCTCTGTCCCTTTGCTAATTTGCCTGCCCTTCCGTCTTTTATTGTCTTAAATGAAACGGGATAGCGAGTAAAAATTTGTACCAAGTGACTATTTGAAGTATTTTTTCAGTATTATTTCTTAAGTATTATTTCTTTGAATTTCATATAAAGTATAAGATGTATTTAGTATATTTTAGAAATGTTAAAAATTAATATAAAGAAGAATAATTAAAATGAGATCTCTAAACAATTAATTATGTTAGCAAAACAAATCTAAATGAATCCAAATTTAAAATTCTAACCTAAATTTAAGTATTTTTTATGTACAGCTTCATACGCAGTCCATTCAATATTCTTAAATCGATTTCTCTCTTGACGTCCATGAACTGATTCAGTCTCTTGTGGTTCATTTGGGTTCCTAAAACATTTGATAATATTAAATTGTTTAAATATCCATCAGTTCTGATTGTACATTAATTTACCCTGTTCTAGCAAAATTACTCCAATAGATCATAGTCGCTTCAGCTAAAAGTACTTCAGATTTTGTGTAATTTCGTATGAAATGTGACATTCCACCAATTAATGGTGCCCCAAATATATATGGAAGCTCTTCGCCATGTATACAGCCTTGTCTCTGAAAAAATTTAAGAAAATATTTGTATAATAAAAAATAATTATATAAGACTAAAATTTTTAATATTTCACATTTTTAAGACGTGATGAAAATAAGAAAATATAATACAAAACTGTAAGAAGTATAAAGAATAGTTATCAATAGTTCAATCAAAATTTTGTGGTTTTGGTTTTAAATTTTATAAATATTTTCATCGGTATTTAAACTTGCATTGTAAATTTTCGTGAAAATTCTTAAGAATTTTAGAATCTGTATTAGGTTAATATAAATTTTTGTGTACTTTTTAGTTTGTTTTAGTTTGTGTCATATTAAATATTTTATTTTTAGATATTTAACTATTTTTTTATGAAAAACTAAAAGGCGGACCTCAACTTGTATCTTCTGGCGGCTGTGACTAGTCAAGGTAACATCTACTCAAATTAAAATGTCCGATTAAATCCAAATTGAAATTGAATCGGATTTAATGGAAAATGAATTGATTTTAAATGGATATTTTTTTTCATTAAAAACCAATAAAAATTTTTGAATAATTTTGTTCGGATTCAATTGGTTTTAATTGATTATTTTTTCCATTTAATACCGATTAAAACCTATTCAAAAGTTTTACTTTGTTTTAATTGGAATGAAAAGTTATTAAATGGATATTTTTTTCCATTTCAAACCAATTGGAAATTTGTATTTAATTCACATTGAATCCAAATCAAATTCAATCGGATTAAATTTATTCAGATTTAATTTGATAATTTTATCAGGGTAAATAGATGGTCAGTGGAGCAGATCGTGGCCAAATTTATTGCATAACTAGCTTTAAACATATTACTTGTGTAAGTGTAGAAAGCTTACGATTTAGTGTTTACAACGCTTCCATAATATGTGTATCATATTTTCATCCAATTATGAACTATATTTAAAATTTCTAACTTATGTAGAAGTTTTTAAGAATTTAAAAGCAATTACGAAATTTCACTAAGCCACACACAACTAATAATACTGTTAATAGGAATTAAAAGCTCGTATTAAATAAATGGCTTGGAAGAATTCTAATTGGGATCAGAAAAACATGTTAAAGTCTGATAATTGTTTTCTCAAGATATAGAAAAAATAATTGTGTAACGTCACCGGACGCCTGGCAAATGTAAAACATCAAAATTATTTTGTACAAGTAATAGGAAATTATTTTACACAAAAGCACAGATTATGACAGGAACTAAATATGGGCATGATAAAAAAATACAATATTACGAATTTTCTCCAGAAAATGATTATAGTTTACATATACTATGCGAGCTCAGCGTGTTGAGGGAGATGCCTCACAATCGCTTGCACATGGCATCACGTCACCACATCTAACACGCTATTACCTATAGACTACGTATAGTACATATATTCCATTATATAGAGTGGCGATGCGTCGCCACGCCAACAATCAGGTTAACGCTCACCCATAGATGTTTCATATCAAAAACTCTAAATTGTCTTTTTGGATGGTTGCTTACCTGTGGATAATCACCAAATTTTGTTTGGTAATCAAAAACATACAAATATGAATTCCGTCGTTCGGCCGAATGTAAATCAGCTGTTTGTACAACGGGTGCAACATACTGGGCATCCGATAATGCTTCTAATGTTTCATCTCGAATATTAATCGGATGTTGTACAGGTCGTTCCCAATCCGTGTACTCGTTAACAATTGTTGCTAATATTTCTGATAGATGATAACTAAATGTATTCCGTACAAATGTACGTAATATTTTCGAACGGCGATCAGCTTCGATACCGTATTGCACATCTTCACCATTAAATGCAAAATATGCTTCAGCCTTAACAATACCCAACATTAAATCATAACGTGTTAGCTTTGATATAGCGGTTTTCTTTAGAAGTACATTATTTAATGTTGTTATTGCATTTGGTAGTAATTCTTTTTTATTTACATTGTTCGATTGATCATAATTTTGACTTTCTTGGAGTTGAGATGAAGGATCACCTGAAAATAGATAAAAAAATTACACTTTTATACAATGTTAGAAAATTCTACTTTCGTAGAATTTGAAGAGGAGAGGAGTTCTGGTAAGAATCTTACCTACTGTTAGTAGATTGTATTGAATAAATATTATGTGGTATTAGAATCTTACCTGTATCGATAACGACACCATCTACACTTGGTCCAAATGCAAAGGCAAAATCTGGTGCTCTTACAGGAGTTGATAGTAACACATCTAATGGACGCTCTCGCAAACATTTCATCAGATGTGAATGTGGTAACTCTGGAGAACAATTCGCATGTTGTGCCACTTGTGCTGCATATCTTGCTGGTTCTTGCACTAATGCCCACGGTGAGAAGGCTGAACCAGACATTAATATTGCTCGATGAAATAGTAAACCTAAGAAAAATAAAGTGTTCTTAATTAAGCGACCACATAGGAAACCTTTCATAGTTTAGCAACTACTTACAAAACGGCAAAAGTTTATTAAATTTTGGCATGGGTTATTTAGAAAAACTGGCCGGTGGCTGGCGACAACCGACAGATATTTGAGAGAACCACATTTAAATGAACCGGAAGGAATTATCATTGGTGATTGAAAATTTCATACAGTTTATTGAAATGCGGTTATCTGATTACCTTATCGCTTGCCACTGATCGTTATAGTATAATTTTAACCTTGCATATAAACAATTTTACAGAATAAAATCTAAATTTTTGCCGTTTATGCATCGAGTGCTAATTAAGCACAGTCTTTATAAAAATAAATTGTTCAAAGCTTACCGTCGGGCACTGCACTGGAGGTTATTAAAAAATTAACACAAGCACTTCCCGTACCATGACCTACAATTGTTACATTTGTTGGATCCCCTCCAAAAACAGCAATATTCTCTTGTAACCAATGTAATGCTGCTATTTGATCCATAAGACCATAATTTGCTGGTGATCTTGTGTACGTATCTGTGTTTGCGTTCAGAAATCCTGTGCAAAAAAAAAATGTGTAATATAAGAATATTTTCGACTAGAAAATATGTATAATAGTTTAGAAAAAATTTAGCGAAAAGTTATTCATTTTGTAAGTTTTTTTACTAGGCAAAGAATTTTCATGAAATTTTCTGTCTCAGGAAAGATAAGGATTCTCAAACACTGCCGAAAAATGCAAAGACCAATGTTATATATACTAAGAATTGATCACTTAGGAAGAAGAATAGATAAAATGCCATAAGTCGTGGAAGAAAATTTCTAAATGGAAAGTAGGAAATTTAATTGTTTAAATATTCTATGTATACTGAAGTATCTAAAAAAGTAACATAAAAATAAAAAAATTTGTCTTTGTTCTTTTTTCTATGTTCTAGAGTAATTGTGACCAAAAAAATTGACCACTTTTAAAATCGAGTGGCTAGTTTCAAGTTTAAGCCTGAAGTGACTACGAAAAATCGAACTTCGATTCGGATTTTGGACTATATCTTAAAAACAACTTCCCCGGTCGTTAAATAACTGTTGAATTTTTTGGTTCAAAATTATGTATATAAACTCGTTTCTGTCACATTCTGGGAGTAAAAACTTAAGTGATTTTTTTTCGATTTTTTGAAGATTGATTTTTCATATTAATTTTAAACTTATTACATTTCGATCATTAAACAGGGGAAATTTTAAGCTCAACTAGAGAGCGATTTTTATTTTTTTTTTATTTTGGGTTAATGATACCCTAAAAATAAAAAAATTGATGTATCGTGCTCGTTCCATTTAAATTTAAATAGCTTCTTATAATAGGAAATCTTGTGCACAGTCTATGTACCCAATAGTTTGAGCTGACCGTTGATAAATTAATCAGTCAGTTTATTATTCTGGCGGATATTGAAAAATAAAGAATAATTAAAATATAGTAAAATAATAGATTTACTTTGTCTAATTTTCATTAAAAAATTTTTTTTTTAATTACTAGCCGGAGGTGTTACATATTTGCGACAAAAGCCAAAAATTAAATTTGCTAGAAACCCTAGACATCAATAAATTAAATAAAAACTCAATTTTTACAATTTTAAATAATCAAATAAACCTTAATAATTAAATTAAATTTGATATTATAAATATCGTAAAACTATTTATCAACTCCACCCACAGTTTATTCATTCACAATAATCTTACCTACTTTCCCTATATAATACATGGACTGAAAAGTCCCGGGCCTAACACATAGATGGTACTAGTTTTATTGCAGTCACCTTTTTTCAGTTAATACTAACCTTCAAAAGACAGCTGTTAAAATTTCATGATATTTTATTCATTAGTTTGTGAGTTATTGTGCTAAGAGTGACGCTACTTTTGTTATTTTCAAAACAATGGATCAAAAACAATTTCGTGTTTTAATTTTACACTGCTTCTTGATGGGAAAAAATACCGTTCTAGCGAAGCAATGGCATGAAAAGTGTTATGGGGACTCCGCTCCATCAGACACAACAATAAAACGTTGGTTTGCTGACTTCAAACGTGGTCGTAGAGACACCGATAATACAGAACGCAGTGGACTGGAATGATTGCGTTGCTCTTAATGGAGATTACGTTGATGAATTAAGAAAATTTTGAACCAAAAAAACTGTGTTTTCTTTGTTAGGCCCGGAACGTTTCAGTCCATGTGTTATTTCCAAAATAAAAGAATAATTATTCATTACTTGATAATGACTTTATAAGTCAAAAATGCACTCTTTGAAGTAAAAATTAGACAATGTAACAATTTACCATGATTTTATAAAAATGAATTTTTACATACATCTATTAATTTTCTAGAAAGATAGTAGAAACGAAAATCTGATGAAAATTAAAGAGTAAGAAATGTTTGTTCTACCATTGATAGACAATCTTCTATTGATTATTGCCAAAAATAACAATATGTGGGTGGATATATACAAATTAAATAATATACTTTACAGCCCCCCTCCCCCTACTCCTTCATTATTTTCATTTCGAAATATATTTTAAAACAATTTTGTGAGTATATTCCTTCTGACATAAAGCAAATCCCACCGATAACACAACACTTCAGTATTCACTTCATTCGAAATTCGAAGAAGTAAGCAACGGAAAAATAAAAACAGATTTCATATTTCATCATATTGGAAAGAAGAAAAAAAATATATAAGAAAAATGTAAGAAGAAAACAAATTATTTTCTAATTTAATCGAAAAAACCATTTTCAATAATCGTCATTGGTAGTAATGTCGATAATGTCGAATATAAATACAATACACCGATACTTTCGCTGGGTTAAGGGGATAGGAAATGGGGGGAAAAACCAAAGTATGTACAAGGTGTACAAAAAAAGTTTCGGCACACAAGACTTACTCGAAAAATAAAGTACTAAATTTATTTACGCGACTTTTTTGTGTCTTCAGCATTATCTGCCCGCTTTAATGTGCTGAAATCCAGTGTGTTCAGTTATTTGCCAGGCAGAACCATATTTTTAAAATTGGGAATTAATTTCAATAATCTGGAGGAGATTATCGGGGTAAAACCCGCTTATTTTGAGGTTTTTAGAGATTTGCAAATCTGCAGAGTCCCTCCCTCCAAATTGAGCTGTAAAAAATTTGTTCCCAATATTCGTATAAGTTATTTTTTGCTTGTGGGTAAGTAAGGACCATAGGTTTCACACAAGCCAGCTCACTACTGTGCTCTCTGTCTAACATGTAGTATACACAACTGTACTATATATGATATGTTTGGAGTTATCATATACATTCATATATCGCACTCACTTTGTCTTATATAAAGTGAATAAGTAAGAATAGGATGCAATTATTGATTTTTATTTAGCACAATAATAATTTTATTTTAAAAGTAAAATATATGATTAAATAGATATATTATAAATTTTTGGCTTTTTTTTGGGTATATTATATTTAGTATTGGCTACTTTGGTACAACTTGAACGCTTCAATATGGTTATTTTTCTTATAACTAACTGTCGCCTGCTCTTTTTTTGTACACCCAGTAAGTATATACATATATTTTTCCGATATATATATATATTCTTTTTCTTATCATAATTATTTTTTTATTACATCATAATTTTTTGTTTGTATGTTCTCTCTTTCTTAAATAAATTATTTCCAACAAAAATAAATATCACAGGAAGATGTAAAAAAAAAACATAGGTTTGTATAGAGGAGTGTAATCAGTTGAATATTGTATGGTATAATATATAAATTGTAAGACGGAGGTCCATTGGGTCTTGACCTGTGATTTTGAATCCAATAAAAATGAATGATCAATACTATTTATGTTGTAGTTTATTAGTTTTATAAATTTTTAATCATATCAGAATGAAGGAAATGTTTTTCTCTGTGTGTGTTGAATTGTATTCACATCAAACCAAAACCATAGATACACAAACCAAAAACATCATAAAGAATTACTACTCTTTGCGTTCTCTCTCATGTGTACACGATATTCGATATTGATACGCATGGGAATGCATTAGTCCAGTTCGACCAATGTAGGTTTATATATTAGATATTGGGAAATGACATGGTGGTATGGCTTTAAAATATGTCGAAAAGTGGCATACGATTTTAAATGTTTAACCAATGTGATAGTATGACTAAAAATGATATTAAATATCATAGAATTTAATTAAATGTGGAATAAATCGTAAAAACAGTGATGACCTAACAGTGAAAGAAAATGGCCCTTTTTTTGTGAACTGTAGAATTTTTTACAAACGAAATGTTTGATTATGAATAATTAAATCACATAATTGCCAGTACCAGGATTAAATATTTCTCTTAAGTCCCTGATTTTTGATGATCTCTCAGATAAGTTTAATATACCTGAAGGTTGACTCAATTTAATCACCGCAGTATTAGAAATCGAAAGGATAATTAGACATTTTTTTCACTTTTCAAAGTGCACTTCTTGAAGAGATGAATGAGATGGTCTATAGATTGAATCAGAAAAATATTCTGGACCTAGTTTTATTCCAAAACCTGATAGTGTACTTCAAATAAATCCATAGACAACTGGCCTTCAAGCGTCATCTAATTATTCATATACCACCAAACTTTTTAGTATTTGACGATATCATATTTTGATAAAGCTCCGTATTGGGGTATTAGTGATATGAACCAATGGAATTTCTCTATCAATTTTCGAAATAAGTTAATGTCTAACAAACGAAATGATTACGCAACTAATCTGAAAGGTCTTTAGGTGTAAGTAGATTACGAAGATGACCACGTTTGAAGAG